>MCFE01000800.1:0-34736 GCA_002104905.1 Basidiobolus meristosporus CBS 931.73
GATTGGTTTATTTCCTTCCAATCTTTGAATGTAACATAACATCTAGCTGAACTGAGCTGTAAAGTGTCTATACCCAACACTAATACTAAGCCCAACCTCAGGCTCAGAGAGTAACTTCATTAAACTTATCCATTCCATCAGTATCTCAGTCAAAACTCCCTTTTCCTATAACTTTGGTGGGAGCCCAGTGGCTTTGAGCCATTGCTCACTCACTGCTTCCCATAACGCATGGTCTTCATCTGGCACTACAAGGTCTAGCTTCTTATCTGCCAGTCTTTAAAATATTCAGGTGCATTCTACTAAGCACTGCTCTTGAAGAAGTGCTGCAACCTCTTGGTGTGCCTATTAATGTAACAAAATTCTTCTGTAGGCATTGTGATAGCCTTTTGATTACTTGATTTTGCTGCTTTGTCTGTCAGTAGGATCTATACTCTTCCACAATACAGGAAGTCAAGGAAGTGGTATTCAAGTTACTACTCTCTGCAAACTCATGTACCTCTCTGGAGTGTTGAGCAACTTGCTATACTTCCAACTCATGACAACACAGCCTTTGTGTTGGTAATTTTTCTTTGCTATAGTAATACTAAGCCTATTCCAGGCCTAAGGTATCAATTGGCAAGAGCTGAAGCTTTTTTCTTACACTTGCCGGTGTGTGGCCTAGCTAAAATATTTCCCTTTTCTTTTTCCTTTAACACTGTCATGGTTTTCACTGCTACTTTGTTGGAGTGCTTCTTGTATTGAACTATGCTTTCTTCTCAATAAATACTGCACTGCTGCAGTTGTTTCTGCCTGATGTATCTTGATCACTTGTCTTGATCATTCATCCCTAGCTGTGACTGGCTCCCTGGGAGGCCACTAGTTTTTATCACTGCCAGGCTCTTGACTGCTATTTTGACTGAGTGCTTCTTGAATGGAACTAGGACCTTTCCAAGATAAATATTGCACTAGTACATCTATGTCTGCCTGCTTGTCTCTTATTGGCACTCTTCCTGCCACCCAATGCTTCATTGACACTTTTCAGAGCTTTTGGCCCTGCTTGTAGCAGGTTCTTGAGGAAGCTGCTGCCTTTAGCAATGTCACCCTTCTTCTGTCTTTGATAATTTCTTCTATTCTTGAGATACTTTTGAAGTATACCATTGCTGGTTGACAGTCCATTGGCTTCTTTGAGTCCAGGATCATGTCCATGGAACAAGTCAAGCTCATTCTGCTAAGCCTTAAGCATCTGAAGGTACTATGGTATGCCAGCATTGAGGTGATGGCATATAAGACTTTTACAGCCTCTTGAATATCAGCCAACTTATTATCATTCAACAGCTTCACAGATCTTCATTGTCTTTTGATATTCAAGCTATGGTATAAGCACCACAGCCACTGCCACTCATACTATGATAGGGTTTACTGTGAGCTTTATCCTTGGGCAATGCTCATTTGCTTCAAATAATTTTAAATGTTCTGCTGCTGTTGCATTAGGTAATGGCTCAAGTCTCAGCTGTGTCATTGAGCTACATGAGTTCCTCCATTACAGCAAAGATGATGCATTCTCTGCCTGCAGTATTGATTGCTTTATATGTATTATCTGCTCATCTTGACTCTGGACTGTTTCCCAACTTCTCCCTATCAGCCACTGCACCTACTGCCTCCCTAATGATTTGATATGGGAAGACTATATACTTGCTGGTACAGGTAGTGGTGATGCCATGATGATCACTTGCTGGTCTGCACCCAAAGGCTCAGGACTTGATACATTAGACTTGTTCTGTTGGATAGGGCCACACCAGGCTGTGAGTGCCAAAGATGCCATGGTGAGCCAGGGAGGCCAAGTGAGTGTATACTTGGCTACAGAGTGTGAAACACAGCTTTGCATCTTTGTGCAAAGCAGCTCCTGTGTTTCACCAATTGTACTGGAGAAAATCCATTTTTGACCTTTTTATTGGATTAATGTTGTGCATGATGTGTAAGAGCACAGATGGATTGAAGACATGCACCTGATTCTCAATACCCATGGCACTCTGAATCTAGCTCCTGTATCTTGTATCATGCCACAAAAATGAATGGCACTATCCTGGTCCACTGGTACTATTTGGCACTATATATACGGGGGCTTTGAGGATTTACTACTACTTCATGCCAAAATCATTCTGGGATACTACTTATCAGGTACATTTTACAAATGGACCAGAATCATGTGGCTGGCAAAATATCACCCAGAGACCATCCTGATACCGACATGTGTTACAATTGCATGGTTTTCAGATCAGACATTGTCACCATTGCAAGCTGCCCAACTTCCCAGGCATTCACCACCACAGAAGGAAATCATTGTTCATAATTCAGGTATACTCCAATAATACCCTGTCTAAAGATGCTCATGCAGTCAGAGAAATATTGTGAAGCTTAAAAGTAACACACTCAGTATCAATCAAGCACAAATATTTTCAATATATATAACGGCATATGCATATGCAGCTATATAAATGTAAGAACAGGATGAACTGGATGTATGTTAATTCAAGTGGCCTTCTGAGCCATATCTGCTAATAGTTCATTAGGGGCATTGGATGTCATATGTTGTTATTGCAGGAATACATATCCAGAAGTGGATCCCCAATGCCAACTTGACACACCTACAACTTTTTTGCAAGTAATTAGTGATTGGATTTTAGTGGCTATACTACAAGCAAATAGCTGAACTTGTAGATCTTTGCTGCTCCTGTATCCTTTCTCTACTCCATCTTGCTTGGTGTGTGGAGAGTATTGGGCATTGCTGCTCCTTTGGGTAGCTTCTTATGGAGTAGATGTATGGAGAGATAGATAGACAAGTCAAGATACAGGTACTACCATATCCCAATCTCACCAAAATATTACCTTCAAGTCTATTGTGGTGGGGTAAGTATACCTCCCAATGACAGATTTAGACATATAGATATTATGATAAGATTATCCATATTTATCTTACCAGTATTATACCATTCTTGATTACCCATATTATTAAATTATCCCTAAAAGATGTTTACCTTGATTAGTTATTTGCATTAGTTCTTGAGATGTTACTCAGCTCTCTGATCAATGTATGCATCTACATTAGGCTGGTAGGTGTGTCACTACCTGCAACACAAGACCTGAATCTGTGATACACTCCCTAGCATTTCAATACCAAATATGGTATCTTTATGTTCACCAGTTTCAGACCACTCAGCCCTGACTGGTGGATGTGCTGTGCTTTTTAAAACCTTTGAGGACTTTCATCAAGAGTTAATAGCTCATAGTGATCTCATCAAGAATTCCACTGATGTCTGGAATATTCTAAAGCCTTGTTAGTAGTAATCATTTGGTGATCAGGCAAAGTATTCAGGAGAATTCAATCCCCCAGCAATGAATCAACTCTTTGATCAGTTACTCTGTCCCCTTATCAATTAGCAAATGATCACTGCACCCAACTTTAACAGTCATACCTCAGACCTGCCATCAAGGAGCTTTTCAGGGCAGTGCACAAGATACACCATGGCCTTTGGATACACTTGGAGCACATAGGAAGCTACAGAAGCAGGAGCTTTACTAAATTGACTTATTAGCAAAGGCACTATCAGTTTAAATCCAGAGGCTAATGTGCGCATCAGACACCTCACACACCTTGAGTTGTAGAGCTTCTCCAAGGAGTACCTTTACACCACCACACAATTATGGATGCAACTAGTTGGCACTTGGAGGACAGCCAGAAGGAGTTGAAGAATACTGAGGACAGAAGTGCACACAAAGATGCCTATGACTTTGGCATTAAGAAGCTAAGCAGTGCAAATGCATGGGTATTCAGTTAAGATATGAGTGGTTGGCTTGGACACAACAAACAACTAATTTATATTACAACACCTTTATCAAGACATACTAGGTTTCTCCTTATCACAAGTGAATATATATACTATTCAGTGATGAATCCTCACAAACAAGAGCCAGAGTGCCCCTACAAGGGGGTACAGAATCCAGCAGGCAGCAGGAGTATATTGGCTAAATACCAAAAGGTTCTCTGCAGATATTGAGGTGGAATTCAATACAAAAGTGGTGGCTCTCATGCATATGTTTGCAATATGTAAATGGTACCTGCAATGCAAAATAGATGGTAAGAGTGCCAATACCACGCCAACATGCTGCAATGATTGTGTGAGAGAAGTATGTCAAGTACCACAGGTGTTCATGACTGTAAAGATTATTGTAAAGAAATAATGAGTGCATCAAGACTATCCAAATATCATGCAACTCTTGTCAAAAGGCCTCCAAAATACTGTCAAGTTTTTAGCTTTATTTGTCAGTAAATATAGCAAAATGCAATCATAAACCCATCATTAGATTGCTTTGAGGGTACATATTTCTAATCTGCTGGCATTACGGCAGCCTGATTGTGCAATTAAGCCAGTTGATGTGGACTGATTCCACACATTGAACCAAGTTATTATTCATAAGCAAGTCTTTTACTCATTTACAAGAAGCAAAAGCTGCACTTATGGGTAGGGAACTGGCTGAGAGTGTGTACATGAGCTAGTTAGAAGAATTAGTATACTAAGATAGCCCTAACTAGGTCTGATAGCTTCAAATATCCATATAGTATGAAATAATCACTAAAAGCCTAAAATTGCAAGATAGATTCTTACTTCTGATCTTTTAGTTTCAAAGGATATACTGCTGAATACAGTGTCCTCTATAGGCCAAATAGAGCAAGCTCAGCTCTATTAGCTTTGTAAATGGATGACCTTATTATTGCTACCAATAATCAGCAAACATTGGAATGTTATGATCTGCTGCTTGAATGTTTAAGTTAGATCAGTTTTTGGTCAAATCAATTAGTATATGTTTAGGTTATCAGTATATCAGTATTATCTATGAAATCAGTAGCATTAGTCAGCAAATGAATCAGCAGATCCTTATTAGACAGAAATAGATATATTAAGTAGGATCTTATGTTGAAATATTGGACTATTTGGTATCATTCAGCAGCTAAAAATTTACTTAACAATTCTAGGCTAGTCTTAGTCACTGTAGGACTCATTTACTGCCTTAACTTCGCCACTTTCTCCAGATATATGATCTTATGATTATTCCCCTATAGTCAGGATCAAATTAGCACTATTACCAAACATTATGTACTAACCCTGAAACTGTTACAGAATGCTCCTGAATATTGAGAAACCCTCCCTACTTAGTGTTGCAGCTGTATTACTTCTACAAAGGTATAAATACTGAACTTCTTTATGAATAAACAACAGTTCAACTATTATCACTATTTCTTGATAAGTTCCTTACATCCAAATCACTTCTTAAATTGCAACAGGTTATGAGCCCTGATTGCCTTAATCTATTCTAAAGATGACTTCTACCAGCAAACAAAGCAATACCAACATCTTCCCTGTAAAGGAGAGGTTTGATGGGAAGAACTACAGACTTTGGAGAATCAAGATGCGGATCCACCTTGAGGAAAGAAAGCTTTGGAACATAGTAACAGAAAAGGAAGTTGAGCCCAAAGGAACAGCAGAAGATGTGGAGAAGTTTCAAGAGAAGGAGAGAAAGGCCTTCAATGCAATATGCATCAATGTGCAAGACTCCTTCATTGGACAAATCCATGCCTCAAATACTGCCAAAGCAGCATGGGAATCCTTAGAGAAGATCTTTAGAGCAAAGTCAGTATCAAGCAAGCTTTATTTGAAACAAAAGTTCTTCAACATGGGAAAAAAGCCAGATGATGACATTCTACAACTCATTACCAGAATGGAGACACTTGCAGAAGAACTTTACAGTATTAATGCTGGTGTAGATGATGAAGAAAAGATACTCTGTCTGCTTTGCAGCCTACCAGACGAGTATGAGCCACTCATACTTTCTTTTGAAAGCAGAGAAGACAACTTGACTTTAGACTATGTCAAAGGAAGACTTCTCCATGAAGAACTCAGACGTAATGATCAAGCAGAGAAAATTGAAGATAATGCTTTATTCAGTTCAGAAAGGCATACAGAAAAGAAGGGAAAGCAACAAAACCGAAGAAAACCTGGCTGCTGTAACTACTGTAAGAAGCCAGGACACTGGGCAAGAGAATGCAAGAAGAAACAAGCAGACAAAAAACAGAAACTAGAGCAGGCAAACCATATAACTACTGATGAACAGTTATTTGTCACTGTACAAGAGAGTGCAAGTAACCAAAGTAATGAATGATATATTGACTCTGGAGCATCACAGCATATTTGTGGTATAAAGGATTGGTTCAGCAACTTAAAGACTATTCCCGTAAGAAAGGTTTATCTGGGAGATAACTCTGCATTGGAAGCTACTGCTAGTGGGTCTATACAACTAAATATGAGTGATAACTCAGGGGCAACAACAGCAAAACTGACTGACGTACTCTATGTACCTGGAATAGCTAAGAACCTACTCTCAGTCAGTAAAGCAACTACTCAGGGACTGAAATTCGTTTTTACTAAGCTGAGCTGCTCAATACTGAGTGAAAATGGACAAAAATTAGCTTTGGGAATCAGAGATCACAATATATACAAGTTACAATGCAAGATCATTGTACCTGAGTATGTCAACATTGCTGAAACTGATGAAACCAACTGGGAGACGTGGCATAGGGGGCTAGGACACATAGGGGAACAGAAAATGAGCCAATTGGTAAAAAATCAGCTTGTTTTGGGCCTAAAATACTCAATTCCGATCAAATTGAATGTTTGTAAGGGATGTTCATATGGCAAACAAGCTAGGCAACGTTTCAAGAGCTCAGAAGGCACTAATACCACCGAAATATTGGCTATTGTACACTCAGACATATGTGGCCCCATGAGAACACTGTCCTTTGGAGCCAAGAGATACTTTATGATGTTTATTGATGACAAGACAAGATATACATGGGTGTACTTCCTCAAAACAAAGGATGAAGCTTTAGAGACGTTTAAGCACTTCAAGAACATGGCAGAAACACAAACTGGGTGTAAATTGAAGGTACTACGAAGTGACAATGGAGGAGAATACTGCTCAAAGGAGTTTGCAAAATACTGCTTGTCCACTGGTATACTTCAACAGACCACAGTTCCCCATACTCCACAGCAAAATGGAGTAGCAGAACGTGCAAATAGAACAATAGTAGAGATGGCAAGATCTATGCTACATGATAAGGGAATGGACTACAAGTTTTGGGCTGAATCTGTTGCTACCGCTGTATACATCAAGAACAGATGCCCAACAACAGCACTACGTGATTCTACACCCTTTGAAGCATATACAGGCAAAAAACCAGATCTCCAGCACCTCAGGATCTTTGGCAGTGATGTTTTTTATCACATCCCTGACAAAAAACGCTCAAAGTTGGAACCAAAGAGTAGAAAAGGGATCTTTCTTGGGTATTGTGAAGATACTAAAGGGTATAGAGTGTATGATGGCGAAATTCAGAAGCTGATCAAGAGCAGGGACGTTGTATTTGAGGAGAATTCAGATCAGAAAGCCACAGAAATCATTGGCCAGCTGCCTGATGATGCAATCAACACAAATGAAGAAGATACGTACCAAATCCAGCCAGAGATGGAAGATACTTCTACCAGTTCCAGATCAGAACAGATTATCCCAGTTAGGAGACCTACCAGAATAAGAAATGCCCCTGGATCCTGGTGGCAGACATCCAATGATCATGAAGAAGCTTATCTTGCCTTATGTGCCAAACCTCAGAATCTGGAACAGGCAATGCAAGGTCCAGATGCTACTAAGTGGCAACAAGCCATGCAGGAGGAGTACCAATCACTGATCAAGGCAAAAACGTGGGAACTGGTAGATTTACCAAATGGGAGAAAGCCAATAGGATGTAGATGGGTCTACAAGATCAAGATAACCTCAAACGGTGCCGTTGATAAGTACAAGGCTAGATTGGTAGCTAAAGGCTATTCCCAGATCCAGGGACTAGACTTCAAGGAAACATTTGCTCCGGTTGCCAAGTTTAACTCTATTAGGACAGTTCTAGCCCTGGCAGCTGTACACAGTCTAGATCTACACCAAATGGACGTCAAAACAGCCTTTCTAAATGGGGATTTGCAAGAAACTATATATATGGAGCAACCAGAAGGTTTTACCGATCCAAAAAGCCCCCATAAGGTGTGCAAACTTAGAAAATTGTTGTATGGGCTTAAGCAGGCACCCAGAGCATGGTATAACAAGATTGACACATATCTAGAGGAAATTGGGTTCTCTTGTAGCACTGCAGATCAAAGTATATATGTGAAACAGCTCAAAAAGGGTGTGATCATCCTAGTTCTTTATGTGGACGACCTAATTATAGCTACAAGTGATCAAGAGGCACTTAAACAGACAAAATCAGATCTCTTCAGCAAGTTTGAGATGAAAGATCTTGGAAAATTGAGCTATTTTCTTGGAATTGAGGTCAAATTTGACATACCTACGCAGAAAATTGTGCTGAATCAGTCTAAGTACATCAGGGACATTCTTAGACGCTTCAAAATGGAAAATTGCAAGCCTGCAGCAACCCCTATGGACAATAACCTGAAATTAAGCAAATCTCAGCCAGTTATGGATGAAAACGGCTCAAATATGGACCAAAACTTTCCCTATCAATCAATGGTTGGTAGCCTAATGTACTTGATGGTGTCTACACGTCCAGATATTGCAGTAGCAGTTGGAGTAGTCAGTCAACTCATGCAGAATTATGGATCAGATCAAATTGCAGCAGTTAAGCGGATTTTCAGATATCTACAAGGTACCATAAATATGGTACTGGAATACTCTGGAGCAGCTAATAGGCGAAAATTTGATGGTTATAGTGATTCAGATTGGGGTAGAGATCTGATTGACAGACGCTCTACCACAGGCTATGTATTTCTTTATGCTGGTGCAGCTATTACTTGGAATTGCAAGAAACAACCAACTGTGGCACTATCTACAACTGAAGCCAAATATATGGCTGCATGTCAAGCAACTAAGCAGGCTATATGGCTACAAAAATTATTCAAAGACTTAGGTTTTAATTCAGGTGAACCAACATGTATTTACAAGGATAATCAAAGTTGTATTTCATTAGCTAGAAATCCTACTAATCATGCCAGAACTAAGCACATTGATATACAGCATCACTTTGTGAGGGAAGCTGTAGAAAATAACTTAGTAGAGCTGGTTTACTGCCCAACTGACAAAATGGTGGCAGACATATTGACAAAACCACTAGCTAGGCCACAGTTTGAGATCCTTAGAGAGAAATTGGGATTAAGAAATTATTTAGTTGAGGGGGAGTGTTGAAATATTGGACTATTTAGTATCATTCAGCAGCTAAAAATTTACTTAACAATTCTAGGCTAGTCTTAGTCACTGTAGGACTCATTTACTGCCTTAACTTTGCCACTTTCTCCAGATATATGATCTTATGATTATTCCCCTATAGTCAGGATCAAATTAGCACTATTACCAAACATTATGTACTAACCCTGAAACTGTTACAGAATGCTCCTGAATATTGAGAAACCCTCCCTACTTAGTGTTGCAGCTGTATTACTTCTACAAAGGTATAAATACTGAACTTCTTTATGAATAAACAACAGTTCAACTATTATCACTATTTCTTGATAATTTCCTTACATCCAAATCACTTCTTAAATTGCACATCTTATTGGGTCATGATGATGCAATCAAATGAGTCATCAACCACCACCTACATTAGGAAATACAATTAGTCAGCAATTGATCTGGCAAAATGTATATAAGGAACTGCTGGAACCTCAATAAAAATCAGTTCAAGTTTTAGTGAATACAATACTAGCTAAACTCCCTATTCCTCTACAACTCTTACACCAAGACTTGTAACAGGAAGGCACCAAGTCCAATTTATCAGTGGATTGTGGGATGTTGAACCTAGGGGAGCTCAGTTGCTACATAGCAATAAAGCTATTCAGAGACAACAGCAAACAGAATATCACCTTCAGCCAGTCCAAGTGCATCAAAGCTATATGAGAGAAGTAGCAAATGGAAGACTGCAAGCTGGCAGCTGCCCTAATGCAGATTAATGTTAGCTTAGTCAAAAGTCAGCTAGTCTTATTAGGTCCAGTCTGAAAGCCCTGACCTCTATTACCGGTACAAGGCTGGCAGTTGGATATATACCATGCTTAGAGCTCAAATTCAGTAGGAAGTTACCAGCCAGTGTAATCAGAGATATGCATTCAGGCATATTGAGAAGTAAAACTGGTTTTCATTTACTATAAGGAACTGCCAATTTCTGCTCAATATTACCCAAAAGGACTAAACATTGGACCTGGTAGAGTATTCCAATGCCAATTGGAGACAAAATGTAGAGGATAGAAGATATACCATAGAATACTCCTTTTCTTACTGCAAAGGGGCACCTTTGCTCACCTGCCCTTGATGATCTCTGCAATTCCTGAGATAACTGGCTAGCATAATTCTGCTGGCAAAGAATCCCTTTGCTGGTTTTGCATCCAGGAAAATGCTCATAGAGCAGGTTAAGTACATTCTGCTTGGCCTTGAGTTCTTGATGATCCCATGGTATGCTGCCCTTAAGGTGATGGTGTGCTAGACATCTCACAGCCTCTTTATTATTGGCACACTTTTCATCATTGCACTCAACTGCTTCACAGGTCTTCAATGCCTGATGATTTTTTGGATTTGGTATCATTACCAAATTCTCTACTTTGAATGGTGTGTTGCGCAAATAGGTTGTCTGTGAGATTCTGTTAAAATATTAGAGAGATATATAGGAAGTTAAATGGAGAATCAGAAGATAAACATGATATTCACTGGTTAATTTACTGAGTTGCAACATAGTATTTTTACTTATTGCAAAACTACATATATATAGCTATTTCCTCATTATCAAGGGAGTCTCAAGAGAACATGTGCCAAGTTTCAGCTCATTAGGATAAGTTTAAGATTTTCCTAAAATTCTATACTTCACTGATTTCTGATAGCTAGTAAATATCTTGAAAACTAATTTCTAGGTGAATATTTTGAAATATGACATTAAACTACATGGTAGCTCATAATATATTGGTAATTAGGTGGACTCTTAAGTATTTCAACACTCCCACTCACATAACATACTCATATACTTATGAACTTGCTGTGGTGGATCTCCCTTGGGGTCACATAAATGTGGGTATTTAATGCTACAATCTTACTTATAATACTTACAATGATGGGTCATCACTTAGTCTTATATTCATTGATGTGCAATGTCTCTAATACAAGATTGTCTTAAATACATATAAGTATTGAACAAAGAGGTAATAAAATAGTGTTATCTTGCTGAGTGTCAAACTGCTTGCCCCATGGAGAGATCTACTTTGATTTAATGCCATAAGAGTGGAGAAAAAAGACCATGTTACTATTGTAGCAAACTTCCCAGCCATATGACACTCAAACAGCATAGGTGGTATTACAAGGATCATGGAGAGTGCTTTGCCATAAAAGTCATATTTGACTATTCATCAGTCACTACTCTACCTACAATATCTTTCTGGCCACTTGATAATTCTATTACTGTACCTGGCTGTACTTGTCACCTTGTACAAACTGAGTCAGGAGAGTTTACAACACCTTTAGGCTTACCTCAGTCTTTGAAATATGGCATGCAGAGTGATTGCTCTAAAGAAGCAGTCTCAGGCTTAATCCACCTGCAGGAGCAATTAATCTTATATAGGGGAGTTGAGGTCATATATAGACTAAATAGAGTGGCAGCTATAGCTGTATGCAAAGTCATCAATAGATTAAGGTATTTCTGGACTTCTCATAGTGACAGCACTTGCGGGTTGCATGTCTGGTATGAAACAAGATTTCCCATTCTTCTGTAAGCTGCAATATATGTGTTAGTATGTAATCCACAGTAATGCTTCAGGATACCATCAGCAGCTTCTTTTTGTGTAGGTCACGCACATCAGCTTGGGGTCCTTGGGTCATTGGGTAGGGCTTAAACTACCAGGGTGAATAGGACACTGTATTAGTATCAATAGGCTTTCAACTGATGTCTTTAAGAGTCCCATCACCTTGTCATTAAAGGCAAAATTCTATTCCTAAATTTACTAGATTTCTTTGAAGCATAAAATTACTTTTGTTACTAGGTTTCCATTGCTAATGATGTGTTACCAAGGTCTCTGAGCTGTAAGATGCTTATCTTCCAGTGCTTTTTCTGGGAGTCTGATTTAATCAGATGGCTAGGATTCATGAGTCAAAGCTGAAAGCAACTGTTCAATCTTCTATACAGCTGCCTTGTATTTTGTTCACTCTATAGCTATTTGATGTGCCATACCAGATGTGCAGCACCATATGTGAGAATACATGTTGTCAGGTTAATCATCTTCTTCTGTGGCAATATGATTCTTCTTGTAAGCAGTATGTGTCCTTTTATTACAAGGTATTGCATCACAAATGGCTGACTATAATCCTGAGCTGGACCCTTGTAGAATATACCCTACTGACCACCTAAGATGGTTGGTGGTTGTAACCCCAGTACTGGTCTTCTATGGTCTACCCAGCAGAAGGTTAAAGATTGCTTTTGACAGGTGAGGATGGGTGTCAAGACCTTGATTACTTGTATCTCAATAGGGAGCTAGTGCACTATACCATAAAGTGGAGAAGATTCTGAGTTTAGTTGGATCAGTTTTTAGTCCAGTCAATTAGTTTTATGTTTAGTCTATTGTCATATCAGTATTGACTATCATATCAGTAGTATTAGTCTGCAGATGAATCAGCTGATTCTTATCTGACAAAAATAGATATACTAAGTAATGTTTGAATGGGGGATGTTGATGCAATCAAATGAGTCACCAGACACAACCTCAATAGGGAAATTCAATCAGTCAGCAATTGAACTGGCAAAATGTATACAAGGAGCTGCTGGAACCTCAATAAAGATCAGTTCAAGTTTCAATATATACATGCTAGCTAAGCTCCCTCTTCCTCTACAACTCTTATATCACAATTTGTAGCATTAGTAGCAATCAGCAGCCTCCCTCTTAAAGGAAGAGGTTGCCTCCCTCAAGATGTCAGAAAATAGAGTATAGAGCAATGCTTGCAGCAAATGCTGACCCAACAGAAACAGTTACTCCAGATCCTCAGCCAACAGCAGCAAGGAATGACTAGCATGGCCCTGAACCAGCAAAGCCCTGTCAAGAGCAACATTGATGTCAAGGTCAACTGGTACCATAGTGAAGCCAGTGAAGAGATGGAAACTTGGCTCTTTCAAATCAAAGAATCTTTTAAGGCTCAGAAAGTATATTGCATTATGCAGGTTGTTTCCTGGCAGACAGCTTTACAATTGTATCACAAGAACATCAGGCTAGCCACTATGATGGGAAGCTCAGTTATCTCTACCTGGCATAGGCTTGTGCTGGAAATTCAGGATGCTTGAGAGCCCCAAATATTATTTAGGTGGAAGCTGAATACATGGTACTGGTTGGTCTTCACACAAAAGTTGCTCTTGGCCAGACTTTGCTGGTCTTGGGCCATGATGGTCATTCCTTGTTGCTGCTGGCCAAAGATCTGGAGTAACTGTGTCTGTAGGGCTATGATTTGCTGCATATGATTTTTCTATTCTTGATTTTTTGACATTTTGTCCTATGAAAATTTATTTGGTCCCACATGTGGATGCAATCCAGATCAGCTGTGAAGATACCATCAGGAGACTGTTATAATACTAGCAACTTGGAATCTATGATTGTCTAATAATCTTATGATAGGATCACAACAGTGTTTGGTTAATTTTACTCCCAAACAAACCTAAAAACATAATGTTGTTTATTCAGTATTTTGCCATGGGTGGCATGGCATTGTTGTGGTCTCCATGCACTCTGCAACTATTTCAGTGGATCTAACTGGTGAGTACATCCAATTGCCTTATTTAGCATAACATGATGGTGTTTTGACTGCCTCATTGCAGGCCTCTGATGGCATTATTGTGGCAGTATGGTGGCCTACAGCTAGTTCTGTGCAATGCTACCGCACAAATATGCCAAGTTGTATTTCCTTTCTCTACCTCCCTTGTGCAATTCATATATATTTCACTCTATAATTACCCCTCTTTATTTACTTGCCCACTACTACCTTGGGTATTACACACATAGATTGAATCAAGGAATACTATAGCCTCATGCTTACTAACCTCTAGAAATGTGAACAACTGCTGCAACAGACATATTTCTATCACCTCAACTTGACAACTTTTTATTATGATACTTGCAAAGTTGCCATATGTGGGTTATTACTGACTGTACTTGGTGAGTGGGACAGCTTGTAGGTCAAGTCAGTACCACTTGGTTCAGAATAGCTTTCAATAGAAGGTAGCAAGGTAATAAAGACTTGTGTTTATTCCATCCAAATTCTCTTGTTCTCTCACTTGGCTCAATTGGGTAGATGTATATATCACTTTGGGGGGCTTAGATAATAGACAATGTGTTATTAATTAGGGGTGTGAACACCTTCCTGTTATGGTAAGTGCTCTAACTAGATAAGGGCAGGGATAGTTGGGAGGGCACATGGGGGAATCATATGGAGGATACTGGGGGACTTTGGGTAGGACTCTGGGGAGAACACTTGGGCAAAGAGTGGGTACTGCATTCAGTGCTCACACCATATACTTTTTATTGCTGGTAACATATACATCTTGCAAACATATGCTTGGCTGCTGCCACTTCTGCCCTGAGTACCTCATGAATATCTTTAATGAACCTTTTGGTATTGAGCCAATATATCCTGTCTCCCTGCGGAATTTTAGTCATCTTTATAGGTGCACTCTAGCTCTTGTTTTTGTGAAATCTGTACTGAATGGTGTAAAATTGGCCTGTGACCAAGAAAAGTCCAGCATACCTTAGTAGAGTTTTCCTAATAAAACTAGTTGCTTGTTGCACCCAACCTGACTGTGCATTACAAAGCTGATTACCCACTCATTGTACAGGTATAGGTGTCTCCATGAGCACATCTGTCCTCAGTATTTTCCAACACTTCCTGGCTGTCCTGTATGTGCCAACTCATCAGATCTATCACAAACTTGACGGTAATATTCTTGATGAGATTGGGATATGGAAGTGACTGCAACTTGACTTCTCTTCCTATCTTGCCACACATCTGCTCCATAGGAAATTCTCAAGAGGTGAAGCAAGGCCAGATATTCTTGACACATCAAGTAAGATGGAGTAACAAATGGATACAGTTGCAGCAGAGATCTATGTGCTCAGCATTATGTTTGAAGTATAACAGCTTCAATCCCATCACATACTACTTGCACAAAAGCTGTAGATTCATCAAGTTGGCATTGGTGATCTGCTTCCAGATAACTTGTCCATATTTACACATATGACTCCCAATGCTTCCAGTGTACTCATTGTAGAAAAGGGTTTGAAGACCGCTTGAATAAAAACATGTTCAGTTCAGCTAGTCCTTGCACTTGTGTTGTTGCATATGTATATGATGCTGAAATATTGGACTATTTGGTATTATTCAGCAGCTAGAAGCTTACTTATCAATCCTAGACTAGTCTTGGTCACTGTAGGACCAATATGCAGCCCCAACTTTACCAGTATCTTCAGCTCTATGGTCCTATGATCATTCCCTGATAGTCAAGATCAAATAAACACTTCTTACCAAGCATTATGTATTAGCCCTGAAACTGCTACAGAATGCTCCTGAGTGTTAAGAAACCCTCCTTACTTGGTGTTACAGTTGTATTACTTCTACAAAGGTATAATTACTGACCCTCTTTATGAATAAACAATAGGTCAACTATCATTACTATTTATTAATAAGTTCATTATGTCCAGTCACTTCTTGAATTGCTGCATATGAATGTTTATTGGAGCCTATGAAAAGTACCTAGGGTACTGGGTACTCTTTAAATCTTGCTATTTCTTTCATATTTCTCCAGTATCTCAAAGGGCTCATTTGGCTTGAGATGCTCCATGAACAACTTGGTCATCAGTATAGGGATAATGTTGAAAAGCAAATACATTGCTCCTAGTGGAAAGCTTTTGTTCCAAAAGAAAACCTCTATCTTAAGTATCTCTGGTTTCCAATTGATTTCATATTCCAGCCAAAGGCTTATAGCTTGCCAACTTTGCTGCAATTGTATGTTGAATTCTGTATGTTCTCTCTGCAGGAAGATGACATTCTTGGTGTTGGTGGTTGGGTAATAATAATGTGTGTGCACTGTGGTGTAAGTCCCCTGGATTTTGCACATCTGATAGCAATACCATCCATTGTGCTCAGAAAAAGCTGGCTATCTTGCTCATGGTAGGGGTATCTCCAATGCAGATAATAGTATGAACTTTTACATGATGGCCATTATCTGTTATCCCACTGGAAAGCAAGCAAAAGTCATCCAGCAATGGACACAGGTAGCTATCCAGGTTGGACAGTTATTTAGGCCCAGATACCAGCAAAACTACCATCAGATTTCTGCTCTGATACCATAAGATGGGCAGCATATCCAGGTTGATGAGAATCAGTGGCCAGCAGGACTAGCTGGTAGTATACTTGCTCATTGTGAATCCAACAAGTGCCAAGGCAGAGGCATGGTCATACACACCCTTAAAGTAGCCCTTGCTCTTAGCTGTTTGTAATGTTTGCCATCAAGTATATAGATATGCATACCCTTGATCAATACTGAGTGTGGTACTATATTGCTTCATAATACTTCTTGGACTGCATGGGCTTTATTTGATGGGTATTACTCCAATATATTGGGAATATTGCTATCATCTCAGTCCTGGATGTGACAGGCTGGCACATGGATACAGCCAGGAAAAGTTGGAAAACAGTGGGCACCAGTATGCACATGATGACACCTATATCTTTGTAATATGCCTGTTGTGATATCAGATTTAGCAAAGTTTGACTGTGCTGTGGTTTGTTTCCATTGGGGTAGCTGCTGGTGTACATTCTTACATTTGGTAGCTTCTTATAAATCCTAAATATACTTGGACTGTGTGATAATAGGAGCTGGGGTACTCCTGTCTATTGGTAGCTCTATCCCTAATTAGTAACTGAGTATTCCTAGGTTGTACTATTTTGAGTCCATTCAAAGGCTAGAGTTACTCTTTGCCAATGCTCTTTTGCAGCTCAACAAATGTTTTGGATACAAGGAGCTTATCAGTATACATTTGCAATACTAAAACTATTGTGCACTTATAAGGGGGCATAGTAATTACATCTTTTTGGAGGAAATACAAATTTGATGCTGAGTTAGGAGAGTTTCTCAATCATCAGTAGCACTCTGTGACAATGTTAGGACTACTATAAAATGTTTGGTAAGTATACTGATTTGATCTTGACAGTGGAGCATTCATGTTAAAACATTGGACTACCCAGTGTGGTGGGGTGACAGTAACACCCGCTGACAGATGTGCTCATTCCCTTATTTTCTACTTCCCTATATCTCTACTACACTTATTTTAGTTTTATCCCATTTGTCTTACCTGATCAGTACTATCCCATGAGTTGACTATTACACCTGCTTACCTTAATGCATAAGTTACCCCTCACTTTATGTAAGATTACTAGCTATAAGTGCTTCTATATCAGGCAAGTACCCGTGCCAGTACCTGTGACACATGATCAACCCATGTCACCATCCCTACCATTTCCATACCATATATGGTATCCCTATGTTACACAGGTTTCAGAATACTGATTCCTGATTGGTTGGATGTGCTGTGCCTCTTAGAACCTTCTGGCACCTACTTAGAACATTCTTAGGTCACTCTGATGTCATCAAGATTTCTACTGATATCCGGAACCTTCTAGAACACCATGATTAGTAATCACTTAGCCAGTAAGAAAAGTATATAAGGGAGGCTATCCCTCAACAATAAATCATCATCCCTTTTATCAATATACTAACTTGTTGATTACTGTGATCACTGCTACCTGCTGCTACCTGAACTTCCAACCCCAGACCACAGGACACTCCCAGGAAACCATGCTGACAGCCAACTGACCTTGGAGGCACTACTTGTGAGGAATACTCAGAGTAGGTATCTTTTATTATATTGGATTCTTTGCCAAGTTTGTTCTTGTACAGGCAAAGATACTTTTCTGTCTTTGTAACTATTGACCACAGCTGCATTCTTATCAAGTCCCTGCTGGTGGAGTTTACAGCTGTTTTGACTTTGGAAGCTTTAGTACATTGTCATCTCAAAGGACGCTGAACCCAGCATATACTTTTGTTAAGACGCCAACTAAGTTGGGGATTGTAGTCTAATAGTTTTCCCTTGACAAGCTTGTGGCTTTATTCCCCTTCACATTAGATTAGAGACAGAACCCAGGTATTCCTAGCAAGCTTTTGCCAGAGGTTATTGCACCCAGTGATCACCCCACACACAAAACACTTGAGAAGTGTTGGATGTATCTCTCCCTTGGACCTATACACCACCACACCAGCATCTTTCATCAGTTAACAATTTACTATATCACTAGGCAGTTACTGAATTCTCCTAGATTGAATATCTAAACTCCTCAGATAAGCTGGAATTAGTTTCTTCCAAGGTTTTTTGGGTATTGCTGGCTATGATATGAGTATTTAAATACAGAGCTGATAAAGCCAGTCAATGAGAGATACTATAGTCAGCAGTATTCCTCTGTGAGTTATCAGACTCCAAAAAAATAAATTCTGCCAACTCCAGCTCTTGATGATTCATTAGACCATACAAAGATTCTTGAGCCTGCTGACAAAATGAGGGTTATCTTAGTCTTCAAGCCCATCTGACTAGTCAATGTATTCAATACCATTTAGTTTTCCATCAACAAATGCAGCCTTCACATCAATCTAATCTATAAAAAGCTTATATTTTCCTGTAATTGTCAATGATAGTCAGTCAGAAATAAGCTCAGCTACCTGTATAAAGGTCTCAGCATATTCAAGTCCCTTGGTTTGCAAGTATTGTTTGCCTCTAGTGTTGCTATGTATCTTTCAGCTGAACCAATAGACTTGTACCTTGTTATATGCTTGGCATGAGTAGAATCTAGAATGTATTGTTGAGTTCTTAATTTGCTGAGACACAATCCTAATTTGTTGAGTCACACATTAAACCCAAAGGTTCAGTAAGCTTTATTTATACTTTTTTGATCAAGTTGAGTTAGTAACCACCAAGAGACTGGACTAACTGAAATCTGTTGGGTTGTTGATAGATACAAAGGATGAATGAAAAATTGTATCAGTAATCAGCTAATGTCTTGGCAACTGCTAAGTGGTTAGATAGTTCTCAGATGACTAATCACTTGGAAAGGCTTAGCAAATCAGTTGAGGACATATTGACCACATGAGAATTGACTAGGTGTGACAGCTAAAAGTAGATTCTGAGAAGTAATAAATAAACCACAACTAGGATTAGTTATGTTTGGGCTAGGAAAAATCATTTAGGGTACTAGGTTTTCTAACAAAGTAGAATTGGCTAAGTTTGAAATGTTGATGCACAACATCACTTCCTCCCAGAAGAAGAGTTTCCTCATACCTTATGGGTTCCCCTGTGGCTCCATTACTGATCAATGATGGCTACATCCTCAAAGTTGGTGTAAGGTTCCCAGGTGTTGTGTTTGGCATCATAACCTTTTCACTTGACTTAATAAAGTTAATATGGTTCTTCTCCATCATAGTTTACAATAGCTTCAACTTCATAGGATTCAGAAGTAACTGACTCTTGAGATACAAGCTTGAGTGAAGAAGGTGGAATGTTCTTAGGTAGCAGTGCCCAAGTATTGTCCTGAGTACATAAGATCCTCCAGTGGCATATCTGACAAACTTGCATGAGCCTTTGTGTTTGGGGTCAAGTTCAGATTGTTGGATTGGATCCAATATCATAACATACAACTCATTAGGGAAGCTAATGTTCCTGTGTCTTGAGGTGTATGTTAAAGTCATCTTTTGCTGTGAGACTTTACTTCTGGTGCTGATAGCATGGTTGATAATGTTGATAAGGTACTCAAATCTGTTGTTTAGCTTGTCTGTATTCAAACTTGCTAATTCAGTTTTCTGGTAGTCTCCAAAGTGGTTGTATCTTCTTCCAAACATTAAAGAAAATGGCATTGATCTATGTAGAGCAGCAATTTTGGTGCTGGTTGCATACTATAGAGTGGGAATATACTTGTCCCAATTTTTCTTGATATCTTTGCTAGATTTTTTGATGATGTTCATTGAGGTCTTAACATATCTTTCAGCAAGTCCATTAGCTTTGGGATGATATGGAGGGATCAGACAGTGATCAATGGTTCTATTCTGGCAAAGGGCTCTGATCACATGACTTACAAATTCTGCTCCATTATCCAATTGAATGACCTTAGGGATTCCAAAAAGGCAAGAGAGCTTGAATAGCACTTTTGCAATAGTGGCAGCATACTTGTCTGGGATAACTTTGAGCAAGACAAAATTTTTGCAGACATCCACAATTACAATGAGGTAATAATTAACATCATCACTAGCAATGAAGGGTTCAGCTAGATCAATTGCAACATGATCCATAGTAGGGCTTGTGTGGAT
The DNA here is from genome assembly GCA_002104905.1 of Basidiobolus meristosporus CBS 931.73. Taxonomy (NCBI): domain Eukaryota; kingdom Fungi; phylum Basidiobolomycota; class Basidiobolomycetes; order Basidiobolales; family Basidiobolaceae; genus Basidiobolus; species Basidiobolus meristosporus. The sequence continues at coordinate 20,504 of MCFE01000800.1, forward strand.
GGGACTCAAAGGATCATATCCATGACTGCTGATATTGTAAAGTGGACATTTGCTACAAAACATGACAAACTGTAGGCAGTCAGCTTTGATATTTGTTCAGTGATATCCATCAAGGTGTATCTTCTTCATATGTGTGTCAGCTTCAAAGTGATGAAGCAAATGACTCCGCTCCATCAATGTTTTCCTTTCATTAGCATGTGGGGTTTTCTAAGTTGCTGAATCCAGTTGAGGAATTATTTTGGAAGTTGAAGTGAGCTCACTGATTATGTCAGTAATTACATGTCCCTCCCAGGCAGAGGTTGTGAAAAGTCCTGAAAGATGGTCAGGCAGGATGTTGATAATCCCTTGGCAATGAACAACTCTATATCCATAATCAAGCAGGATATCAAGCCAGTTGGACAGCATTGGAGTTAGGGTCTTTTGAGTGTGGATATATAGAAGGCCTTGGTGGTCTGTGTACAAGGTAAAAGGGTTACTCCATTGAGACTGGTGAAGCTTCTTCAAGGCAAAGACAATGACAAGTAGCTTCTTGAGGGCATAGTACTTTCTCTCAGCAGCTTGTGGGGATCTGGCTTGAAAAGAGGTCCAGTAAGGCAGATTTTGGTTCTCATCCAGGTATAGGACAGCTCCTTACCCAACATTGGATGCATCTGTAGTAACAACAAAGGGCTTAGTAAAGTCTGGGTAGGTGATGGTGGGTGCTTGTGGAAGCAGTTAGGGTGACTCACTAGGTGGTGTTTCTAGAGTAACAATAGATTTTGGAATTGTGCAGAAACTGTTTGTTGGAATGGCTTGGTTTCTCTCTATGGCTGGCTGAATATCCAATATGACTGATTGAGAATATGCTTAAAAGTTGGGGCTGACTCCTCCCCTTCCAGTTGAGGTAAGATAACTTCTGGAGTCTGATCCATTTTGGGTGGCTGAGGTTTAGTGATTCCAGGATAGGAAGCTGGTAGTCTGCCTGTGTGATAACCAAGTTTGGTGAATGTGTCTAGACTAATGACTACCTGAAGTCCATCTGGAATGTCAATACTTCCATTGGGTGAAATATAGCTGTTGAAGCACAATGTGTGCTGATGGTATTGGTGATACCAACTCTTGGGGCTGAGAGGTCCTTAGCTGCAAGTGTGATTTTTCCTGGTTGCTTTTATATTTCCAATTTGAGTTCATTAACTACATTAGGTTATACAATAGAGTTAGATAACCCAGTATCCAGAAGTGTCATATATGATTAGCTGTTGAGTTTGAGTGGCACCACTTTGGCTTTTAGCTGCATGATTGGGTACTTCTTTTCTTGAACAGTTGCAATTTTAGCCAGAAATTCAATGAGGTTGTGATAATCCTAAACTGTGAGTTCTTCATATGCTTCCTCATACCCTTTGATATCACTAGTTGAATCATCATCAAGGATCTGAGTAGTTTTTACCAGTAGTGTAGAGTTCTTCTCAGGACAGACAGGTGATCTATATACTATCTTTCTGCATTCAAAGCATTTGTCATCAGCATATTTATTATTAATTTTGGTGTTTTGCTGCTTCCCTAAGGTGTTTCCTGACTTGTTTGACTGCCTGGTGATGCCTTTGCATTCACTGGTAGAATGATAGCATCTTTCACAAAGTTCCCAATGCTTGATAGCAGTTGACTTCTTCTTGGTCACATAACTGTACTCATTCCTGGTGATTGCTGCATCTTGAGTGGAGTGCCTGAAGCCAGGCTAACAGCTGCAGTCATGGTGATGGCAAGTGTACATATCTCTAGGATCTTGTCATAAATACATGCAGGGTTGTATGCTTTGACAATAGCAATATTGCTCTGTGGCTGATGTGAAAAGTTTCAAAGAAAATGCAAAGTCAGCAATGAATTATCATCACTAACTCCTGCTAATCTCATTTGTTTTTGGAATCTATCACAGAAGTGTTGCACAGACTCACCTTTTTGCATCTTAGTTTTCCATAAGTTGCAGTTCTGATGTGCTTTCTTGAAGGGATCTTCAAAATGGCCGTAAAAGTAGTTTTGGGCAACTTTCCATGTAATATTGGAAGGAATGTTCACTTTGACCCAGTCAGCATCCTGCATGGTGAGACAGAGAGGCAGAAGCTTAGCCCAATTGGTGTCAGGGTCTAGCTGGTGTGCAGCTAATATGTGACTAAACTTGTAAAGAAACTCACTAAGATTCTTAATTGCATTGGCTCCTTCAGCATAAAGAGGCAAGGATCTTAGTACAATTCATGCTAGCTAGATATAACTTGAAGGAGTCATCTCTACAATGACTGTCAGATCTTATATGGGCAAGATTTGACTGCTCAAGTATTAAGGTGTTTCTTTCAGGCACAATGTTTTTACACTGCTCAGTAAACTCTTGCTGATTTCTTTGAGCTTCTTCCAACATAGAGAGATTTGGATGGTTAATGCTGAGGACATCTTGTCAAGTGGCTCAATGTAATGGAATTCAACAAAAAAAACTGTGTATTCAAGAGAAAGGTGTAATAAAGCTCTTGAATGGTTTAACTGAGCCAAAGTGACAACTAAGTGCAGAATCTTGGAGTTGTCAGAGAGTGGCAGAAATATTTGCAGAGAGGTTCTGGTCTAATATTGGTCTTGTATATAGCATGGTTTGGCTACACATGTCCCAGGGTGGGTTTACTATGCAGGCTAGGCTTGGTGCTCTTGGGAATGCTTGATATGCAAGGCTTAGGTAGAAACTAGAATGTAATTGTTGGGTTCTTCATTTTGCTGAGACACAATCATAATTTTGTTGAGACACACACTAAACCAAAAGTATCAATGAACTTTATTTATACTTTTCTGATCAAGTTGAATTAGTCATCACCAAGAGACCAGACTAATTATAGTCTGTTGGGGTGTTGATAAGTACATAGGATAAATGAAAAATTGTATCATTAGTCAGTTAATGTCTTGGTAACTGCTAAGTGGTTAAATAGTTCTCAGATGACTAATCACTTGGAAAGGCTTAGCAAATTAGTTGAGGGCATATTGACCACATGAGAATTAGACTTGTTCCGTTGGATAGTGTCACATTGAGCCATGAGTGCCAAATGATGCCATAGTGTGCCAGAGAGGCCAATTGAGCCTCTACCTGGCCACAGAGTGTGAAACATAGCTCCGCATCTTCATGCAAAGCAGCCCCTGTGTTTCACCCATTGTGTTGGAGAAAATCCATTTTTTGACCTTTTTTTGTGGATCAATGTAGCTCAGGATGTGTAAGAGCACAGGAGAACTGAAGATATGCATCTGGTACTCAATACCCATGGCACTCTGAATCTAGCTCCTGTAGCTTGTATCATGTCACAAAAATGAATGGCACTATCTTGGTCCACTGGTACTATCTGGCACTATATTTAAATATTAGCCCTAAAGTAAGATCTATACAAAGCACTTATAGTGCCAGATAGTACCAGTGGACCAAGATAGTGCCATTCATTTTTGTGACATGATACAAGCTACAGGAGCTAGATTCAGAGTGCCATGGGTATTGAGTACCAGATGCATATCTTCAGTTCTCCTGTGCTCTTACACATCCTGAGCTACATTGATCCACAAAAAAAGGTCAACAAATGGATTTTCTCCTGCGCAATGGGTGAAACACAGGGGCTGCTTTACATGAAGATGCAGAGCTATGTTTCACACTCTGTGGCCAAGTATAGGCTCACTTGACCTCTCTGGCACACTATGGCATCATTTGGCACTCATGGCTCAATGTGGCACTATCCAACGGAACAAGTCTATTGATTAGGTGTGACAGCTAAAAATAGATTCTGAGAAGTGATAAAATGAACCATAACTGGAATTAGTTATGACACAATTAGGGAGAATCAAATAGGGTACTAGATTTCTAACAGTGTAAAATAGGCCAAGTTTCAAATGTTGATGCACAACAAACACCTATAGTCAAGTAAATGTTCATACTGACTAGTCCTAATCTTGACTTAAGATATATGCCTCTAGCTAATGGTTTGGCAAATATGTCTGCAATTGTTACACATGTAGGACAGCAAACTAAGTTAACCAAGTAATTCTCTATAGCTTCACATATCAAGCAATGTCTAATATCTAGGTGCTTAGCTTTAGCATTGAGAGCTAGACTTTTACCTCTTTGAATACATCCTGATTATCCTGAAATAAGGTAATGGGCATATTTTGGCATAAGCCTAAATCTTTAGAGAGCTTTCTTAACCACATTACTCCTTGAGAAACTTCACAGGCTGCCATATACTCTGCCTCTGTGGTAGAACATGCTACAGTTAATGGCTTTCAATGAAATTGCTCTTTTACAGTAAATAATGCCCTATGAAGAATTATTGTAATGATCTTGTCAAAGGCCGTCACAAATTTGAAGTCCCATCACTAAGAGGTACTAATCCCATCAGGACACTGTTCAGAGACCATTGAGAAATAATTGCACCCCAGATTTCACAAAACACTTAGTCAAAATTTTTAATTACAACAATACATGAGTGGCTTCAGACTGATTCCCATCCAACTTACTCACTTTCTGATCCTGGACACTCTATCACCTCCTATGTTTGTGTGCATTGCTTAGCTATTGCCTCTTTTCACACTCCTTACCTCCTGACTCAACTGTTTCTCTTACTCTTCATGCATACAAACTGATTTGTTTCTGTTGAAACTTCAGTTGTACCTCAATTCCCAATTATATGGACATATACAAGTCCCTGTACCCTTCACTAACATTAAGCCTAACCCCACACTCAACAAGTAAATCCATAAAACTCACCACCCATTAAATATTTCTGCTGTAAAACTCTGGTCTCACAACTTTGGCAGAAACCAAACAGCTTTATGCCACTGTTCATTCATTGGTTCCCATACATCCTGGTTTTCAGCCAGCACTGCAAGGTCTAGAACCTCATCTGCCAGTCTTTGCAATAAATCCTTGCAATATTCAGGTGCATTTTCTTGAGCACTGTTGATGTTGTGCCTTGTCTGTCAGTAAGATCTCTACACTCACAATAACAGAGGATATGGAGGCTGTGGTAGACATATTGCCTTTTTCTGCAAACTCATCTACCTTGCTGGAGTGTAGCTCAACTGACTGCGCTTCCAACTCTTGTCAAAACAACTGTTTTCTTGTTGGTAATTCTTCTTGGCTATGATGGTATTCAGTCTGTTCTGGGCTTGCAGTGTTGATTAGCAAGAGCTGCGGTTTTTTTTGCATGCCTCCGTGTCTTAGGCCTGGGTAGGCATTTTTCCCTTTACCTTTTCCTTTACCACTGCCAGGTCTTTCCCTGCTACTATGTCTGAGTGCTTCTTGTAATGATCCACATTTTTGCCTTGATAAGTTCTGCTCTGACACATCTATTTTGGCCTGCCTGTCACTTGCTGGCACTCTCCTGGCAACCTGACAATTCTTTCCCACCTGTTTTGAGCTCATCACCATAGTTATGATGGGCTCCTGTAAAAGCCGCTTATTTCTATCACTGCCAGGTCCATCACTGCTACTTTGACTGAGTGTTTCTTGAGTGGTACTACACTTTTCCTTGATAAATGTTGTGCTGGTGCATCTATGTCTGCCTGCTTGTCCCTAATTGGCACTCTTCTGGCTACCTGACATCTCTTTGACACTTGTCTGGAGCTTTTGGCCCTACTTATAATGGGCCCTTGAGGAAGACGCTGGTTTTTAGCTATGGCACCGTTGTTCTTCTGCCTATGATAGTATCTTCTATTCTTAAGATACTTTCTTAGCATACCAATGCTTGCCCAAAATCCATTTGCCCATTTGAATCCAGGATAATGCTCATGAAACAAGTCAAGTGCATTCTCTTGACCTTAAGTTCCTGATGGTTGCATGGTATGCAAGCCTTATGGTGATGGCATGCTAGACTTCTGCCGGCCTCTTGATACTAGCCCACTCTTCATTATTGCACTCAATGGCTTCATGGATCTTCAATGTCTTTTGATTTTTAGGCTTTGGTATAAACACCACATTGTCTCCCTCCCATGCTGTGATAGGCTTTTCTGTGGGCTTCATCTTTGGGCACTGTTGTTGTGCTTAAAAACTATACAGTGTTCCTCTGTTGTTACATTGGGAAATGGCTCATTTCATGGCTGTGACATTAAGCAACTAGAGTTTCTTCTTTGCAGCAAAGATACTGCTTTCTCTACCTGGGATATTGACTGCTTTACATGTGTTATCTGCTCATCCTATTTCTGGATTATTTCCTGACTTCTCTGGGCCATTGCATCTATTGTACCAGCCACTGTAGCTAATTGCTTCATTAATGCTTTGGTATGCAATGACAACATAATTGCTAATATGTGTAGTGGTGATGTTATGAGAGCTACTTGCTGGTCTTCAACTGAGGGTACTGTGTTTGCTACATTCTTATCTGCCTGAACATAATTGTCAGCTTGCGGCTCTGCAGAGGTTTCAATTGCCTATGTGACTGAGAGCCTGAGGAGTCTGCATTATTACCCACAGTGGGCACACTGTAACATGGCCTTTTTTGGACGTAGCCCTGCTTGTTGCACTGAATGTCAAAGCAAGCTGTTGTCCAACTGTTCTTCTGCTGCTGTCAGCCATGGGGCTTGGCTGGGAACCAGACATCCTTGCTTTATTTTTGGTGGCATATATATGGAAGTGAATTAGACCAAATGGGAAATAGTATTATGTATTAGTGTGTATGTGGTGCCACAACTTTATTTATAATGCTTACTATGGCAGGTCATCATTAAATCTTACATTCATGTAGGAGCAATGCCTCAAATACAAGACTGTCTTAATTCACATATGTATTGACCAAAAAGTGATATAATAGCATTACATTGTTGAAGGTCAAACTGCTTTCCCCATGGACAAGACTCCTGTGATACAACACTATAACAGAAGATAAAAAAGACCATGTGGATATTATAGCAAGTTTCTCAGCCATAGAGCAGGCAGACAGCATAGGAATTATTACAAGGATCATGGCCAGTGTTTTGCCACACAAGTCATATTTGACCATGTATTGGTCACTACTGTACCAACATTATCTTGCCAGCCAGTTGATACATTTATATTGGCAACTGACTGTCTTTGTCACCTTATGCAAACTGAGTCAGGTGAGTTTGTGACGCCTTTAGGTCCACCACAGCCTTCTGAATATGGCACATAGATTGATAGCTCTGGAGAAGCAGGCTCACTGATGGATTGTGAGCCTATCTTCCCTAACAACAGTACCCTGCATGAGCCTGGCAAATCCTATTATGCAATGAGACAACACCCATAAAAAATGGCAAGGATACTTTAAAGGGTCAAGTGAACCCAGTAGTCCATCTATTGGTGAATGATGTAATGTTGTGGCTAGAGAAGTGGCATGTTCCCACTAATATCAAGCGCAAACATATTGGATATATTTGACGGCATACATTACAAACAGCTAAGAAGCAAGGCCTACTTTGAAGGTATGTATAACCATACTTTTGCCTTAGCACTTGATTAATTCTCATTGAACAAGTACACTACCAGCAAATCCTTCTGGCCACTAATTCTCATCAATCTGAATCTGCTGCCCATCTTATGGTATCAGAGCAATAATATGCTGGTAGTCTCACTGGTATTTGAGCCTAAATCACCAACCAACCTGGATAGCTACCTCTATCTATTGCTGGATGTAAAAGTGCATATTATTATCTGCATTGGAAATACCTCAGCCATCAGCAAGATAGCAGGTTTTTCCAGGTGCAACAGAAAGTATTGCTGTCAAGTGTGTTAGATCCAGGGGATATACTCCATAACTCACACACATTATTATTACCAAAACACCAGCACTAACAACATCATATTCCCACAAAGACAATATACAGAAGTCAGCATGCAATTGCAGCAAAGTTGGCAAGCTATTAGCCATTGGCTGGAATATGGAATCAACTGGAAACCAAAGATACTTAAGATAGAGGAAATCTGTCAGAGCAAAAGCTTTCCACAAGGAGCAATGTATTTGCTTTCAACAATATTCCTATACTGATAGCCAAGTTGTACATGGGGCATTTCAAGCTAAATGAGCCCTTTGAGATACTGGAGAAATATGAAAGAAATGGCAGGATTTAAAGAGTACCCAGTACCCTAGGTACTTCTCACAGGCTCCAATAAACATTCATATGCAGCAATTCAAGAAGTGATTGAACATAATGAACTTTTCAAGAAATAGTAATGATAGTTGACCTGTTGTTTATTCATAAAGAGGGTCAGTAATTATACCTTTGTGGAAGTAATACAACTGTAACACCAAGTAAGGAGGGTTTCTTAACATTCAGGAGCATGCTGTAACACTTTCAGGGCTAGTACATAATGCTTGGTAAAAAGTGTTTATTTGATCTTGACTATCAGGGAATGATCATAGGATCATAGAGCTGAAGATACTGGTAAAGTTGGGGCTGCAAATTAGCCCTAAAGTGTCCAAGACTAGTCTAGGATTGATAAGTAAGCTTCTAGCTGCAGAATGATACCAAAGAGTTCAATATTTCAGCATCTTACACATATGCAATAACACAAGTGCAAGGACTAGCTGAACTGAACATGTTTTTATTCAAGTGGTCTTCAATACCTTTTCTACCATGAGTACATTGGAAGTGTTGGGAGTCATATGTGTACAATATAGACAATATATCTGGAAGCAGTTCACCAATGCCAACTTGATGCATCTACAGCTTTTGTGCAAGTAGTATGTGATGGGATTCAAGCTGCTATACTTCAAACATAATGCTGAACACATAGATCTCTGCTGCAACTGTATCCATTTGTTACTTCATCTTACTTGATGTGTCAAGAATATCTGACCTTGCTTCACCTCTTGGGAACTCCCTATGGAGTAGATGTGTGGGGAGATAGGTAGAGAAGTCAAATTGCGGGCACTTCCATATCCCAATCTCATCAAGAATATTACCGTCAAGTCTGTGATAGATCTGATGAGTTGGCACATACAGGACAGCCAGGAAGAGTTGGAAAGTACTGAGGACAGATGTGCACATGGAGACACCTATATGGGACTAGAATCCAGCAGGGAAAAGCAATATATTTGCTAAATACCTAGAAGTTCTTTGCAGATATTCAGGAGGTACTAATGGCAGAAGCAGCAGAAGTGGCAACAACCAAGCATTTGTTTGCAAGATGTATATGTTACCAGCAGTACTTGGTATATGTCAACTTTGCAAGTATCACATTAAAAGGCCATAAAGCTGAGGTGATAGAATTATGTCAATTGTGGCAGGTATGTGTGTTTTTAGAGGTTAGTAAGTAGGAGGTCATAGTATTTTTTGATTTGAAATATATGTGGAATACCCAAGGTAGTAGTGGGTAAGCAAATAAAGAGGGGTGATTCTACACTGGAGTATATGAATTGTACAAGGGGAGGTAGAAAAAAATACCATTTGGTGAATTGGTATGGTAGCATTATATAGAACTAGCTGTAGGCCACCATACTGCCATTATAATGCCACCAGAGTCTTGCTGTAAGGCCATTGAAATGCTGTCAGATTTTTGCCATATAGGTCAATTGATGTCCTGGCCAGTTGGATCCATTTAAGATAGTCCTAGAGCGCAATCAGACCTCAATAATGCAATGCAATCATTGTTGCAGCACCAAAAAAGTCCTGTCAAGTTTTATAATCTTATTTGGCAGTAAAATTAGCAAAACACTGTAATGATCCCATAATAAGATTGTTAAGAGGATCACTGGTTCCAAACTGCTTGTATTGTGACAGTCTCTTAACAGGATCCTGATGGCTGATCCAGATTGGATCCACCTGTGGGACCAAATTATTTTTCATAGGGAATGGTGTATCCTGTGGTGGATCTTCTGTCCTCATAATTTTGTCCTCAATCAGAGTCAAAGCATCTCACAAAATCCTGTTCTGAATTCCTATAGGGGTACCTTAAGCAGATATCAGCAGTTCTGTGTTGATATCTGAAATCTACCTAACTGCTGCAATATGTTCTGATCCATAGTTCTGATTATACAGGCTGACAAGACCCATCAGGTATCAGATATTGGGACATGTTCCAAGCATAATGTACATCAGACTATCAACCTTAAACTGATAAGGATAGTCAGGGCCTTCAGATGGCACTAAGCTCTCTTGATCCAATTGTGTTTTGACCAATTTAAGGTGTCTCTGTTGGGGTAGCTGCAGGTGTAAAGTTTTCCATTTGGTACTTCTTTAACATATCTTGAATATACCTGAGTTGGCTTAGGGTTATAGTCTGGGTACTTCAATCTATGAAGAACAATACTCCTAGGAAGTAACTGAAATCTTCTAGATCAGACATCTTGAACTCCTTAGATATGCTGAATCTAGTATCTTCCAATGTGTCAAGATTATTGGCAGCTATAATAAGTTCATCAGCATATAGAGCTGATAGAGCTGGATCTATTCTATCTGGCTTATAGAATATGCTGTGGTAGGGGTTCCCCTTTGGAAACTCAAAAATTTCTAATAAGAATCTACGCAATTCCAGGCTCTTGGTGACTGTTTGAGTACAGATAGTGAATTTGGAGCCTGCTGACCAAATAGGGGTTGTCTTGGTTTGCAAACCCATCATACTAGTTCTCATACATGTTCTTATTAAGTTCCTCATTCAAAAATGCAGCTTTGACAGCCATTTGGTATATAAAGAACCAATACTTGGTTGCAATAGCCCATAAAAATCTGATGTGATTAAACTTAGCTCTTGAGAATAGACACAAGGCAGGAGAGTAGAGCTAGGCAAGATGGATTTTCAAGTTAAGGCTGCATATTCAAGATCTGTGTTTATCAGACTGAGGAATAAATAAGGGGGGATAGCACTATATATACTTTTTTGCAATATGGATGCCAAGAGATATTGGCAAATACTAATGGGGCTATGGGGTGAGGCACAGTAAGCGTGCTAAGGTAGAAATATATTAAAGAACAGACTAGAACATCACATGTGGATATGCCAAGAGTCTGTTGTAAAAGTTTGTAATTCCACCTAAATATTCACCCAACTTAGTCACTTATATCATTACCTTCAAATCCTAGAGAATACTGACCAAATTCCTTGTTGGGTTTACTTGGAATGTTTTCACCAAAATACCAGGTACTCAGAACATGAAAATTCTCAAAGTTGTCCAAGCAGCCCCAAACTTTGCACATATGTTTTTGGCACCTTTCTTAGCCTATTCTACATGTTTGTAATGCCTAGACCATGTAAAAGTATAAATACTACTTTTACACTCAATAAATACAACAGAGTCATCTGGTCATGTGACTAGTTTATGTTGTTGTAAGAGTCTTGGAGATATTGGAAGTGATTGGGAGAACAAGTAGATTATGTGGTTTTCACTTAATGATTGATTGAATGTAAAAGTAGTATTTATACTTTTACCTGGTCTTGGCATTACAAACATGTAGAATAGATTGAGGAAGGTCCCAAGAACATGTGTGCAAAGTTTGGTGCTGTTTGGACAACTTTGAGAATTTTCATGTTCTGGGTACCTGGTATTTTGGTGAAAATATTCTAAGTAAATCCCGACAAGGAATTTGGTCAGTATTCTCTAGGATTTGAAGGTGATGATCTAAGTGACTAAGTTAGGTGAGTATTTAGGTGGAAATACAAATTTTTACAACACTCCCACACAGCTAAATGCTCATACTGACTAGTCTTAATTTTGACCTAAGATATTCAAACTTGTCTCTAGCTAATGGTTTGGTAAATATGTCTGCAATCATTTCATCTGTAGGACAGTAAACTATGCTAACTAAGTTATTCTCTATAGCTTCACGTATGAAATGATGTCTGATATCTATGTGCTTGGTTCTAGCATGAAAAGTTGGATTTCTACCTAATTGTATACATCCTTGATTATCTTGAAATAAAGTAATAGGCGTTTTTTGACATAGGCCTAAATCTGTAAACAGCTTTCTTAGCCACATTGCTTCTTTTGTAGCTTCACAGGCTGCCATATACTCTGCCTCTGTGGTGGAAAGTGCTATGGTTGGTTGCTTTCTTGAATTCCATGATATTGCTTCTTTACAGTAAAGAAAGGCGTATCCTGTGGTGGATCTTCTGTCTTCTAAATTTTGTCCCCAATCAGCATCAGAGTATCCCACAAGATCCTGTTCTGAATCCTTATAAGTACATCTTAAGCAGATATCAGCAGTTCCTTTTAGGTATCTAAAAATCCGCTTAACTGCTGCAATATGATCAGATCCATAGTTCTGATTATGTTGGCTGACAACTCCCACTGAATATAAGATATCTGGATGTGTTCCAAGCATGATATACATCAGACTGCCGACCATAGATTGATAAGGAAAGTCAGGGCTTTCAGATGGCACCAAGCTCTCTTGATTTGGTAGAGTTTTGACCAAGCTAAGGTTTGTCTCCATTGGGGTAGCTGCCGGTTTACAGTCTTCCATTTTGTACTTCTTTAGTATATCTTGAATATACTTGGATTGGCTTAGAGTGATAATCTGGGTACTTCTATCTATGGAGAACTTAATCCCTAAGTAGTAACTAAGTTCTCCTAGATTGGACATCTTGAACTCCTTAGATAGGCTGGATTTAGTCTCTTCCAATGTTTCTAGGTTATTGGCGGCTATAATAAGATCATCCACATATAGAGCTAATAGAACTGGATTTGCTCTATCTGGCTTATAGTATATGCTATAGTCAGCATTACTCCTTTTGAAACTCAAAGATTCCAAATAAGAATCTATCTTGCAATTCCAGGCTCTTGGTGATTGTTTGAGACCATATAGTGACTTTTTAAGCTTGCAGACCAAATGGGGGTTATCTTGGTCAATAAACCCATCAGGCTGGTCCATATACATGTCCTCATCAAGTTCTTCATTCAAAAATGCAGTTTTTACATCCATTTGATGAATAAAAAACTTATATTTGGCTGCAATAGCCAAAATTAATCTGATGGTATTAAACTTGGCTACCTGTGCAAAGGTCTCAGTATAGTCAAGTCCTTTTGTTTGAGAGTATCCTTTGGCTACAATTTTTGCTTTGTATCTCTCAATTGTACCATCAGCCTTGTTTTTGTCTTGAAGACCCATATGCATCCAATTGATTTTTGGTTGATTGGTAATTTGACTAAGTCCCAAGTTTGATTTTCCATCAGGGCCTGATATTCCTCAGTCATTGCAGATCTCCAAAACTTTGTCTGAGGGCTATTTAGGGCCTCTTTTACAGTCTGGGGTTCATCAATATGGACTGAATAGGCATAGGCTAAGTTTGTACCCTCATTAATATAGTAATTTGGGCTATTTCTTGTCCAATTTGATCTCCAGGCATCTGATACTGGAATGATCACTTCTGGGATATTCCTGGGCACTGATTCTGGCTGAACCACAGTTGTAGAGTCCTCTGGAGTGAAAAAATTTTCATTGTTTTGCTCTGATTCAATCCTGACAATTGGTGGACTTGAGATCAAATTTTTGTCATCATCTGATGTCATTTTTTGTGAAAATTTTGAATTTTCATCAAACAACACATCCCTGGACTTGATAAGCTTCTTTGCTTTGGTATTGTAGAGTCTGTATGCCTTACTCTCATTGCAGTAGCCCAAAAATATACATTTTACACTTTTGGCTCAAATTTTGACTGATTTCCGGCCAGTTTTTTGGCATATGCTGTACACCCAAATATTCTTAGATGTTCTGCACTTGGTCTGTATCCATACCATGCCTCAAATGGAGTAGAATCACAAAGTATTCTGTTATAACTCCTATTTTTAAGGTATACAGCAGTGGCAACTGATTCCGCCCAAAAATCATAGGATAATATTTGATCATGGATCATAGATCTTGCCATATCAATTATTGATCTGTTAGCTCGTTCTGCTACTGCATTTTGCTGTGGGGAGTATGGTACAGTAGTCTCTTGCTTTATCCCATGAATTTTGCAGAAGTGGATGAAGAGTTTTGAGGTATATTCTCCACCATTGTCAGAGCGTATTTTCTTGATTTTTTCACCAGTTTCTCTCTCCACCATGGCTTTAAACTCCCTGAACTTAGACAGAGCTTCTTCCTTTCTCTTCATGAAGTAGACCCATGTGTATCTTGTATAATCATCAATAAAAGTGATTAAATACTTCATCCCGCCTAAGGATAAATTTTGCATAGGTCCACACAGATCTGAGTGAATTAGATCCAATTTTTTCTTAGTTTTGATTAACCCAGAGCTCTTGAACGGTTGTCTGGCTTGTTTCCCATATATGCAGGCTTCACAGTGCTCCAAATT
>MCFE01000801.1:0-34640 GCA_002104905.1 Basidiobolus meristosporus CBS 931.73
CACTACTGATAGATCTCATGGCAAATCTGATAATACCTAGGTGGGCTAACAAAACAATCATAGAGATAGCATGGCAGCTGGGCCTGATTTACTGATGGCAGCTGGGCCTGATTTACTGATGGCAGCTGGGCCTGATTTACTGATGGCAGCTGGGCCTGATTTACTGATGGCAGCTGGGCCTGATTTACTGATGGGTCTATAGTGATCACAGTGCCATAGAAACATATCTGAGGCTCTGTTAGTGGAGATGACTGGCAAGGAGAAAAAGTATTTAAGTCCAAATGGTCACCACTGGTATAGCATCATCCTATCTTGCCTCAACTCATTAGTGGTATTCCTATAAAAACTCATCTCTTTCTCTTAGTTAAAATGAAGTTCTCTTTCAGCAATCTCTCACTGGCCACTGTTGTTGGTGTTCTTTTCCTTGGAACCACACTCTCCCTTCCCCATGGTCAGGCAGATGCAGGTACCAGCAAAGTTCAGAAGAGAGGCTACTCATACTATGACTATGATGATTGCTGTGACCCCTGCTATGATCCTTGTTATGATGATTGCTGGGATCCCTGCTGTGATCCTTGCTATGATCCCTGCTATGATGACTGCTGTGATCCCTGCTGTGACCCATGCTGTGACCCATGCTGTGATCCTTGCTGTGACCCTTGCTGTGATCCTTGCTGTGATCCTTGCTGTGACCCATGCTGTGATCCCTGCTGTGATCCATGCTGTGATCCCTGCTATGATCCTTGCTATGATGATTGCTGTGACCCATGCTGGGATGATTGCTATGATGACTGCTGCTGAGTTGGGTACCATAAAGTGCCCACAGCTAGAATTAGCTAATGCCAGTGCTGCAAGTTGTACTGTGCTGGTTTTGCATCACCTAAATTACTCAATGTCTGCAATTTTGAATAAAGTCACTCTTGTTAGCTGATATGTATATATGATAGATTGTGATTTCAGGGATCAGCATGTGGCTCTTATTTATCAAGCACTCTCCCATCATCAGGGCATAAACAAGTGGAGTACAAAAAAGAAAGCTGCTGTTTAGGGTTAGTCAGCCTACACTAGCTTTTACTTGGGTCTGGGCAACAAAAATGAATCTGTGGTATAAAATATTCTTGCAAACCAGCCTACTTTTACATCACTGACTTGACCTTCATTTCTGCCAGAATTATGGAGCTTGTGGGAATTGAACCCTGCACCTGAAGCACTAAGGCCCAGCTCTAAACCCAACTGCCAGACATCACTACTGATAGATCTCATGGCAAATCTGATAATACCTAGGTGGGCTAACAAAACAATCATAGAGATAGCATGGCAGCTGGGCCTGATTTACTGATGGCAGCTGGGCCTGATTTACTGATGGCAGCTGGGCCTGATTTACTGATGGCAGCTGGGCCTGATTTACTGATGGGTCTATAGTGATCACAGTGCCATAGAAACATATCTGAGGCTCTGTTAGTGGAGATGACTGGCAAGGAGAAAAAGTATTTAAGTCCAAATGGTCACCACTGGTATAGCATCATCCTATCTTGCCTCAACTCATTAGTGGTATTCCTATAAAAACTCATCTCTTTCTCTTAGTTAAAATGAAGTTCTCTTTCAGCAATCTCTCACTGGCCACTGTTGTTGGTGTTCTTTTCCTTGGAACCACACTCTCCCTTCCCCATGGTCAGGCAGATGCAGGTACCAGCAAAGTTCAGAAGAGAGGCTACTCATACTATGACTATGATGATTGCTGTGACCCCTGCTATGATCCTTGTTATGATGATTGCTGGGATCCCTGCTGTGATCCTTGCTATGATCCCTGCTATGATGACTGCTGTGATCCCTGCTGTGACCCATGCTGTGACCCATGCTGTGATCCTTGCTGTGACCCTTGCTGTGATCCTTGCTGTGATCCTTGCTGTGACCCATGCTGTGATCCCTGCTGTGATCCATGCTGTGATCCCTGCTATGATCCTTGCTATGATGATTGCTGTGACCCATGCTGGGATGATTGCTATGATGACTGCTGCTGAGTTGGGTACCATAAAGTGCCCACAGCTAGAATTAGCTAATGCCAGTGCTGCAAGTTGTACTGTGCTGGTTTTGCATCACCTAAATTACTCAATGTCTGCAATTTTGAATAAAGTCACTCTTGTTAGCTGATATGTATATATGATAGATTGTGATTTCAGGGATCAGCATGTGGCTCTTATTTATCAAGCACTCTCCCATCATCAGGGCATAAACAAGTGGAGTACAAAAAAGAAAGCTGCTGTTTAGGGTTAGTCAGCCTACACTAGCTTTTACTTGGGTCTGGGCAACAAAAATGAATCTGTGGTATAAAATATTCTTGCAAACCAGCCTACTTTTACATCACTGACTTGACCTTCATTTCTGCCAGAATTATGGAGCTTGTGGGAATTGAACCCTGCACCTGAAGCACTAAGGCCCAGCTCTAAACCCAACTGCCAGACATCACTACTGATAGATCTCATGGCAAATCTGATAATACCTAGGTGGGCTAACAAAACAATCATAGAGATAGCATGGCAGCTGGGCCTGATTTACTGATGGCAGCTGGGCCTGATTTACTGATGGCAGCTGGGCCTGATTTACTGATGGGTCTATAGTGATCACAGTGCCATAGAAACATATCTGAGGCTCTGTTAGTGGAGATGACTGGCAAGGAGAAAAAGTATTTAAGTCCAAATGGTCACCACTGGTATAGCATCATCCTATCTTGCCTCAACTCATTAGTGGTATTCCTATAAAAACTCATCTCTTTCTCTTAGTTAAAATGAAGTTCTCTTTCAGCAATCTCTCACTGGCCACTGTTGTTGGTGTTCTTTTCCTTGGAACCACACTCTCCCTTCCCCATGGTCAGGCAGATGCAGGTACCAGCAAAGTTCAGAAGAGAGGCTACTCATACTATGACTATGATGATTGCTGTGACCCCTGCTATGATCCTTGTTATGATGATTGCTGGGATCCCTGCTGTGATCCTTGCTATGATCCCTGCTATGATGACTGCTGTGATCCCTGCTGTGACCCATGCTGTGACCCATGCTGTGATCCTTGCTGTGACCCTTGCTGTGATCCTTGCTGTGATCCTTGCTGTGACCCATGCTGTGATCCCTGCTGTGATCCATGCTGTGATCCCTGCTATGATCCTTGCTATGATGATTGCTGTGACCCATGCTGGGATGATTGCTATGATGACTGCTGCTGAGTTGGGTACCATAAAGTGCCCACAGCTAGAATTAGCTAATGCCAGTGCTGCAAGTTGTACTGTGCTGGTTTTGCATCACCTAAATTACTCAATGTCTGCAATTTTGAATAAAGTCACTCTTGTTAGCTGATATGTATATATGATAGATTGTGATTTCAGGGATCAGCATGTGGCTCTTATTTATCAAGCACTCTCCCATCATCAGGGCATAAACAAGTGGAGTACAAAAAAGAAAGCTGCTGTTTAGGGTTAGTCAGCCTACACTAGCTTTTACTTGGGTCTGGGCAACAAAAATGAATCTGTGGTATAAAATATTCTTGCAAACCAGCCTACTTTTACATCACTGACTTGACCTTCATTTCTGCCAGAATTATGGAGCTTGTGGGAATTGAACCCTGCACCTGAAGCACTAAGGCCCAGCTCTAAACCCAACTGCCAGACATCACTACTGATAGATCTCATGGCAAATCTGATAATACCTAGGTGGGCTAACAAAACAATCATAGAGATAGCATGGCAGCTGGGCCTGATTTACTGATGGCAGCTGGGCCTGATTTACTGATGGCAGCTGGGCCTGATTTACTGATGGCAGCTGGGCCTGATTTACTGATGGGTCTATAGTGATCACAGTGCCATAGAAACATATCTGAGGCTCTGTTAGTGGAGATGACTGGCAAGGAGAAAAAGTATTTAAGTCCAAATGGTCACCACTGGTATAGCATCATCCTATCTTGCCTCAACTCATTAGTGGTATTCCTATAAAAACTCATCTCTTTCTCTTAGTTAAAATGAAGTTCTCTTTCAGCAATCTCTCACTGGCCACTG
This sequence comes from Basidiobolus meristosporus CBS 931.73, assembly GCA_002104905.1. Lineage (NCBI taxonomy): Eukaryota > Fungi > Basidiobolomycota > Basidiobolomycetes > Basidiobolales > Basidiobolaceae > Basidiobolus > Basidiobolus meristosporus. Next base: position 4,043 of record MCFE01000801.1, read on the forward strand.
TTGTTGGTGTCCTTTTCCTTGGAACCACACTCTCCCTTCCCCATGGTCAGGCTGCTGCAGGTACCAGTAAAGTTCAGAAGTGAGGCTACTCATCCTATGACTATGATGATTGCTGTGACCCCTGCTATGATCCTTGTTATGATGATTGCTGGGATCCCTGCTGTGATCCTTGCTATGATCCTTGCTATGATGACTGCTGTGATCCTTGCTGTGATCCCTGCTGTGACCCATGCTGTGACCCATGCTGTGATCCTTGCTGTGACCCTTGCTGTGACCCTTGCTGTGATCCCTGCTATGATCCTTGCTATGATGATTGCTGTGACCCATGCTGGGATGATTGCTATGATGACTGCTGCTGAGTTGGGTAGCCTAAAGTGCCCACAGCTAGAATTAGCTATTGCCAGTGCTGCAAGTTGTACTGTGCTGGTTTTGCATCACCTAAATTACTCAATGCCTACAATTTTGAATAAAGTCAATCATGTTAAGCTGAACTGCTCAATTTTGAGTAAAAATGAACAAAAATTAGCTGTGTGAATTAGAGATCACAGTATGTACAAGTTACAATGCAGGTACATTGTACTTGAGCATGCAAATATCGCTGAAACTGATAAAGCTAACTGGGAGACACAACATAGAAGGCTAGGACACATTGGGGAACAGAAATTGAGCCAATTGGTGAAAAATGAGCTTGTTTTAGGCCTAAATTACTCAATTCCAATCAAGTTGAGTGTCTGTAAGGGATGTTCATATGGCAAACAACCAAGGGCATATTTAAGAAGCTCAGGAGGTATCAACACTTCCATATTTTTGGCTAATGTACACACAGACATATGTGAGCCCATGAGAGCACTGCCATTGGAGCCAAGAGATACTTTAAGACAATTATTGCTGACATGGGGAAGTTAGAATTGTATATACTTCCTCAAAAAAGGGATAAGGCTATAGAGATGTTGAAACACTTCAAGGCCATGGTAGAAACAGAAACCAGGTGTAAGTTGAAGATACTTTGAAGTGACAATAGAGGGGTATATGGCTTAAAGAAGTTTACAAAAGACTGCTCATGTACTGATATTCTTCAGTAGACCACTGTTCCAAGTACACCACAGCAAAATGGAGTAGAAGAGGGTGCAAATAGAGCAATAGTACTAATGGGAAGATCTATGCTACATGATAAGGGAATGAACTACAAGTTTTGAGCTAAATTCTTTGCTACAGTAGTATACAGCATGAATAGATGCCCAACAACAGCAGAACATAATTCTACATGCTTTAAAGTATATATAGGCAAAAAATCAGACCTCTAGCACCTCAGGATCTTTGACAGTGGTGTCCTTAAGAACATTGCTGAAAAAAATGCTCAAAGCCGGAACCATAGAGTAGAAAAGGGATCTTTCTTGGGTACTATAATGATACTAAAGAGCATAGAGTGTATGATGGCAAAATTCTAAAGCTGATCAAGAGCAGGGACATTGTATTTGAGGAGAATTCAGATCAGAGAGCCAGATAAATCTTTGGTCAGCTGCCTGCGGATTCCATCCACACTAATGAAGAAGATACACACCAGATTCAATAAGATACAGAAGATAATTCCGCCTGCTCCAGATCAGAGCAGATTATCCCAGTTAGGAGATCTACCAGAATAAGAAATGCCCCTGGATCCTGGTGGCAGACATCCAATAATCATGAAGAAGCTTAACTTGCATTTTGTGCCAAATCTCCAAATCTGGAACAGGCAATACAAAGTCCAGATGATATTATGTGGCATCAAGCCATGCAGGAGGAGTACCAAACACTGATCAAAGCAAAAATATGGGAATTGGTAGATTTACCAAATGGGAGAAAGCCAATAAGATATTGATGGATCTACAAGATCAGGATAACCTCAAATAATACCATTAATTAGTTCAAGGCTAGATTGGTGGCTAAAGCCTATTCCCAGAACCAGAGATTAGACTAGAAGGGGACATTTGCTCCAGTTGCCAAGTTCAACTCCATAAGGGTGATTCCAGCCCTGGCAGCTGTACACAGTCCAGATCCACACCAGGTGGATGTCAAAGCAGCCATTCTCAATGGGGACTTGCAAGAAACTATATATTTGAAGTAACCAGAATGTTTTACCAGTCCCAATGGACCCCATAAGATGTGCAGACCCAGGAAATTTTTGTAGGGGCTTAAGCAGGCACCTAAAGCATGGTATAACAAGATTGACACATTTCTAGAGGAGACTGGGCTCATTTGCAGTGGAGTTCACAGTACCTATGTGAAACAGCTCAAAAAGAGGGTGATCATCCTAATTATTGATGTGAACAACCTAAAAATAGCTACAAGCAACCAGGAGGTACTTAAACAGATGAAATCAGATCTCCTCAGCATGTATGAGATAAAGGAGCTTGCAAAATTGAGCTATTTTCTGGGAATTGAAGTGAACTTTGATATATCTACTTAGAAAGTTGGGCTGAATCAGTCTAAGCTTATCAATGTAATTCTTAGATGCTTCAGAATGGAAAATTGCAAGCCTGCAGCTACCCCTATGGAAAATAATCTAAATTAAGCAAATCTCAGCCAGTTTAGACATAAATGGCTCAAATATGGACCTAAACTCTCCCTATCAATCAATGATTGGTAGCCTGATGTACTCTGTTACAAGTCTTGGTATAAGAGTTGCAGAGGAATAGGGTGTTTAGCTAGTATTGTATTCACTAAAACTTGTACTGATTTTATTGAGGTTCAAGCAGCTCCTTAAATACATTTTGCCAGATCAATTGCTGACTAATTGTATTTCCTAATGTAGGTTGTAGCTGATGACTCATATGATTGCATCATCATCACCCAATAAGATCCTACTTAATATATCTATTTATGTCTGATAAGGATCTGCTGATTCATTTGCTGACTAATGCTACTGATTTCATAGAAAATACTGATTTACTGATAACCTAAACATATGCTAATTAATTTGACTAAAACTGATCTAACTTAAACATTCAAGCGGCAGATCATAACAGCTTAATGTTGTCTACATGTCCTGACATTGCTGTGGCGGCTGGAATAGTAAGATAATTCATGCAGAATTAAGGATCACATCTAATTACAGCTGTGAATTGCATTTTCAGATATCTACATGGTACCATAAATATGCTACTGGAACACTCTGGAGCAGTTGATAGGCAAAACTATGATGGTTATAGTGGTTAAGATTGGGGTAGAGATCTGATTGATAGATGCACTACTACTGGGTATGCATTTCTTCTTGTTGGTGCAACTATTATTTGGAATTGAAAGAAACAACTATCTATGGCCCTATCTACAACTGATTCTAAATATATGGCTGCTTGCCAAGCAACTAAGGAGGCTAAATGCTTACAGAAAATATTCAAAGACCTAGGCTTTCACCCAGAAGTATCAATATGTATTTACAAAGATGATCAAAGTTGCATTTTGTTAGCTAGGAATTCTATCAATCATGCAAGAACTAAGCACATAGAGTTACAACACCACTTTGTGAGGGAAGCTGTGGAAAATAACTTAGTAGAGTTAGTTTTCCGTCCCACTGACAAAATAGGGGCAGATATGTTGACAAAACCGCTAGCTAGACCACCATTTGGGATCCTCAGAGAGGAATTAGAATTAAGAAATGATTTAGTCAAGGAGGTGTGTTATAATATTGGACTATTTAGTATCATTCAGCAGCTAAAAGTTAATGTACCAACCCTGGAACTGTTACCAAATGCTCCTGAATGTTAAGAAACCCTACTTACTTAGTGTTACAGCTGTAATACTTTTACAAGGGTATAAATACTGAGCCTCTTTATGAATAAACAAGAGTTCAACTATTATCACTATATCTTCATGAGTTCCTTATATCCAAATCACTTCTTATATTGCAACACAAACAGTTTGACTCTTACAACAGATCATTATTATATTAATTTTTTGTCTATGCACATGCAGATTTAATAACTATTTCCCCTTTGGTTTGACTCACTTCCACATATATGCTGTCAACAATACAGAAAAGTTGTCTGGCTCCCAATCAAACTCCATTATTAACAGCAGCAGATGTGCTGTTAGACAACAGCTTGCTTTGATTTTCTTTACATCTAGTAGTGATATATCCAAAAAGACCATATTGATAGTGTTCTTACTGAAGGTTTAATGCAGACTCCTCAGGCTCTCTGTTAAGTAGGCAAATGATAATCTTTGCCAAGCTGGAAGCTGATCACAATGTTCAGGCAGATGAGAATGTAGCAAACCCAGTATCCTTGCAGAAGACCAGCAAGTGACCATTACAACTTCACCACCACCTGTATAAGCAAGTATGTTGTCAGCACATCCCAAAGTATTACTGAGGCAAATAGGTGCAGTGGCTGATAGGATGGATCTGGTGACCCAGAGAAATCAGAAATTAGTCCTTAAGCAAGATGAGTTGATAATAGATTTGTTCAGTTGGATAGTGCCACATTGAGCCATGAGTGCCAAATGATGCCATAGTGTGCCAGAGAGGCCAAGTAAGCCTATACTTGGCCACAGAGTGTGAAACATAGATCTGTATCTTCATGCAAAGCAGCCCCTGTGCTTCACCCAAGATGCAGGAGAAAATCCATTTTTTGACGTTTTTTTGTGGATCAATTTTGTGCAGGATGTGTACAAGCACTAAAGGATTGAAAAATACATCTGGTACTCAATACCCATGGCACCCTGAATCTAGCTCCTGCGGCTTGTAACATGTCACAAAAATGCATGGCACTATCTTGGTCCACTGGTACTATCTGGCTCTATATTTAATTATTTGCCCTGAAGTAAGTTCTATACATAGCACTTATAGTGCCAGATAGTACCAGTGGACCAAGATAGTGCCATGAATTCATGTGACATGTTGCAAGCCACAGGAGCTAGATTCAGAGCGCCATGGGTATTGAGCACCTTATGCATGACTTCAATCCTTTTGTGCTCTTACACATCCTGCACAGAATTGACCAAAAAAAACGTCAAAAAATGAATTTTCTCCAACACAATGGGTGAAACACAGGGGCAGCTTTGCATGAAGATGCAGAACTATGTATCACACTCTGAGGCCAGGTAAATGTTCACTTGGCCTCTCTGGCACACTAGGGCATCATTTGGCACTCATGGCTCAATGTGGCACTATCCAACAAAACAAGTCTAACACATGTAGAACACTCAGCATCCCAGGTCTAGGATGCTCCATTGTTACTGCAAAGAAGAAACTCCAGTAGCTCAATGTCCCAGCCAAGTACTTGGCCATTTCCCAATGTAATAGCAAAGGAACACCATACAACCTTTGAAGTACAACAAAAGTGCCCAAAGATGATGCTCACAGGAAACCTATTGCAGCATGAGAGGGAGAGATTGTGATGTTTATACACAGGCCTAAAAATCAAATTGCATTGATAATCTGTGAAGCCATTGAGTGCATTGATAAGGAGTTGGCTAATAATCAAGAGACTATTAGAAGTCTAGCACATCATTGGCTAAAAGCTGGCATATCAAGGGACCATCAGAGACTCTAGGCAAAGCAGAATGTGCTTGGCCTGTTTCATGAGCATAATCATGGAATCAAGCAAGCAAACAGACCTTGGGCCAGCATTGGAATGCTAAGAAAGTATCTGAACAATAGCAGAAACTATCAAAGGTAGAAGAACATAGGAATCATGGCTAAAAACCAGCAGCTTCCTCAAGATCTTATTACAAGCAGGGCTGAAAGATACAAACAAGTGGCAAAGAAACATTAGGTAGCCAGAGAAGTGTCAGTAGGCAACAGACAGGCAGTGACAGGCAGGCAAAGACAGGTGCATAGCAAAGCATTTATCAAGGAGGAAACATAGTTCAATACAAGAAGAACTTAGACACAGTAGCTGTGAAGGAATTGACAGTGATAAGAGCCTGCAGCATTGTGAGGAGCCTGTCACAAATAGGGCTAGAAATTCTAAACAAGCAGCAAAGTAATGTTATGTTACTGGGATATTGCTGCCTAGGGAGTAGCAGGCAAAAATGGATGCACCAGTGCTGCATCCATCAAGAAGAAAGCTAAGTACAATACAAGAAGCACTTGATCATAGTAGGATTGATGGACTTGACAGTAATAAGAACCCAGGGCTTTCTCAGGAGCCTGTCACAAGCAAGGCTGATAGCTTCTAGTAAGTAGCTAAGAAAAGTTAGGCTTCCATGAGAGTGCTGACAAGGGACAAGCAGGCAAAATCAGATGCCCCAGTAAGGCATTAATCTGGGAGAACACAGAGTACCATACTTGAAGCACTCAGTCTAAGTAGTAGTGAAGCCCTTGGCAGTGATAAAGTGATATGATCTACAGCTTAGATATTGAAGTCAGATTGATCTTTAGTCAAACAATTAGTCATATATTTTGACTATCATTATATCAGTGTTATCTATTAAATCAGTGGCATTAATCAGCAAATGAATCAGCAGATACTTATCAGACATAATGTATATACTAATTAGGATCATGTTGGGTGATGATGACACAACCAAATGAGTCATCTGTCACAACCTACATAATATAATACAATTAGTTGGTAATTGATCTGGCCAAATGAATATCAGGAGCTGCCTGAACCTCAATAAAAATCAGTTCAGGTCTTAGTGAATACAATACTAGCTAAGCTCTCTATTCCTTTACAACTCTTATATCAAAAATTGTAACATTGGCATCAGCAACTACCAGAAACTTCCCTCCTAAAGAAAGTGGAAGCCTCCCCCCATGATGTCAGAAAATCAAGAACGGATGATTGCTATGCAGCACATCCTAACAGCAACAGTTACTCCAGATTCTTAGCCAGCAGCAACAGGGAATGACTACCATGGTGCAGAACCAGCAAAACCATGTCAAGAGTAACTTTAGTGTGAAGGTCAACTAGTACCTTGGTAGAGTCAATGCAAATGTGGGAACTTGGCTCTTCCAGACTGAAGAAGCTCTAAAGGCTAAGGGCATTGCTCGAGAAAGCAAGTTGCATTATGCAGCCTCTCACCTGGTAGATGCAGCTTTAAGGTGGTACTACAAGAAGATAAGGTAAGCAACCATTATGGGATGCTCTACAATCTCTACCTGGGATGAGTTTGTGTCAGAAATTCAATATGCTTTTGAACCTCCACACCAGCCAACACTACTAAGAAGAAAGTTGAAGACACTCAGACACAAAGGAATAGTTTCAAAGGACATCTATGAATATAGATGTCTACTTGGACAAATTGATAGAATGGACCCCCTGGATCAAGTGGAATACATTATTCATGGATTGAAAGAAAGAACTTGTAAGGAAGTGAATTATTGAAGACCTCAGACTATTGAAGATGTCATCAAGATTGTCTTTAACTATGACTCAGCTATGTTTAGAGTTGGGAACCCTACAGTGACTAACCAGAGAGGCTACAATCATGATAAAGAGGACAATCAGAGGCAGTACCAATGGAAATAGATACTGTGCAGAAGAATCCTACCTCAGAAGAATGTAAGTGGAAAGGACTTTGCTTTAATTGCCACCAGCAAGGACATATTGCAAAGTATTGCCCTCAGAGAAGAAATGGACACCAAGCATCAAGAAACTTCAGCTATATTGAAGCTCTTGAGTGTAGTAACATGGAGGATAAACTCAAAGAAGACTTGGTTCTCACCTTCCATATGACAGAAGAGTACCTTTCCCAGATGACCATGAACTCAGGAAAGCTATTATACTTGAATGGAGTTATCAATGTTGTACCTGCCAAGAGTGTGATTGATATAGGAGCATTGCATGTGTACATGCCAGAGCAATCTACTTTGACGGCTGCAATCAACTTGGAACCCACCAAATCAGCTTCAGTCTTAAAAGTTGATGGGAACTCTCACATAATGAACCGTATTATTCAGCCAGTAAGGATGAAGATCAATGACTATGAAGAAGCCCTACAGGTCTATGTATTGGGGAACAGCAAGTTTGACCCTGTACTTGGAAAGAGCTGGCTACTTTGTTGTAATTCATCAATCAACTGCACAACCCATGCTACTCAGATCTAGACGGACAACTAGATCTATGAGCTAATACCTGCCATACTGAATCTCAACTTGGTCAATTCCAGTGTGTGTGAAACAAGTAAACTTAGCAAGACACAGTTCTGTAAAGCACGTACAAAAGGCACCCAGATGTTCCTCATGGTGGTATTATGGAAGGATTCCTCTACTCTAGCACCCCAGAAGGTCCAGACTCTTTTGAAGGAAAATTCTGACGTATTTCCAGAGGAACTTATAAGCCTACCACTAGTCAGAGATGTGGATCATACCATTGACATAGGAGATAGTTCTCCAGTGAGTAAGACACGTAATAGAATGAGTCCATTGGAGTTGGAAGCAATGAGGATACAAATAAATCAGTTACTGGAGCAAGGATAGATCAGACCCAGCAAGTCATCTTGGGGAGCACCAGTACTCTTTGTGAAAAAATGGATGGAACACTCAGGATGTGCATGGACTACAAAGCCCTCAACTCAGTTACTGCAAAGAATACGTACCCCCTACCTTGGATTGATGAGCTTTTGGACCAACTCAATGGAGCCACTATAATCAGTAATACTGGCCTCATGTCAGGATACAATCAGATTGGGGTGAAGCCAGGAGGCATCCCTTAGATGGCATTCAGGACCAGATATGTACATAACAAGTACTTAGTTATGATTTTTAGCCTCACCAATGCCACTGCAACATTCATGGCCCTGATGTACACTGTCTTCCTGGAGTACTTAGACTAGCTTGTGATAATCTACCTGGATGACATATAGATATACAGCAAGACAGAAGAGGATCACTTGGTGCTTATTGAAAAGGTCCTGACAAAGCTAAGTGTGAACAAGCCCTATGGCAAGCTAGCCATGAGTGAATTCTTCAAGGAACATAATGAACATCTGGGACAAATAGTGACTAACACAGGAGTGACCGTAGACCCTAAGAAGGTTGAAGTTATCAATAATCTGAAGCAGCCCCATAGCTTATCAGAACTCAAATCATTCCTGGGAATGGTTTCCTATTATTGAAGATTTGTCAAGTCCAATGTAAGTATTGCAGCCCCTTTAGCTGATATCCTCAAGACAGACAGTGCCTACAAGTGGGACATAGCTTGTGAGACTGTCTTTCAGATGCACAAGAATAAACTTGCTAAGCTGCCAAGCTTAAAAATACCCAACTTCAGAAAATAGTTGACTCTGAGCACAGATGCTTCAGATTATGCAATTGGTGGAGTGTTGAGCCAAGAATACAAGGGAAAGGACTACCAAGTTGCCTTTGAATCCCAGAAACTGAACTCAGTGGAACAAAACTACCTGGAGCCTAAGAAGGAGATGCTAGCTATAATACACTGCTTGAAGACATAGAGATGCTATATGGAAGAAGTCAAATTCACTGTAAAGACTGATCATGCCTTGCTCATGTATATAGTTACTCAGACGGTAGAAGAATTACAAGATGGAGTGAATACATTCAGCAATTTGATCTGGAGATTTTCTACTGCCCTGGGAAAAACAACACAGTTGCTGATGTCTTGTTATGATCTGCCGCCTGAATGTTTAAGTTAGATCAGTTTTTAGTCAAATCAATTAGTATATGTTTAGGTTATCAGTATATCAGTATTATCTATGAAATCAGTAGCATTAGTCAGCAAATGAATCAGCAGATCCGTATCAGACAGAAATAGATATACTAAGTAGGATCTTATTGGGTGACAATGATGCAATCAAATGAGTCATCAGCAACAACCTACATTAGGAAATACAATTTGTCAGCAATTGATCTGGCAAAATGTGTATAAGGAGCTGCTTGAACCTCAATAAAAATCAGTTCAAGTTTTAGTGAATACAATACTGGCTAAACTCCCTATTCCTCTACAACTCTTATACCAAGACTTGTAACATTAGTAGCAGCAAGAACCAGAAACCTCCCTCCTGAAGAAAGAAGAAACCACCCTCAAGATGTCGGAGAATCAAGAATGGAAGAATGCCATGCAGCAAATCCTGGCCCAACAGCAACAGTTATCCCAGATCCTCAGCCAACAGCAACAAGGAATAACTACCATGGCTCAGAGCCAGCAAAGCCCTGTCAAGAGCAACTTTAATGTGAAGGTCAACCGGTACCATGGCAGAGTCAATGAAAACCTGGGAACTTGAGCCTGCAAGACCATTTGAGAGATGGGGAATTGACTTTATTGGAAGACTGCCAACTACTAGGATATGCAACTGTTAGATCCTAGTAGCTATTGACCATGCCACTAAATGGCCAGTTGCTAAAGCTGTACCAATAGCCAGTGAACAAGAAGTTGCAAGTTTCATTTACCATGAGATCCTGATGAAGTTTGGATGCCCTGTGGAGATCTTATCTAATAGAGGTGCAAACTTTATGGCAAAGATATTAGACGCTTACCTGGAAATGCAGCAGATCAGACACTTGAAAACCTTGGCATATCACCCCAGAACTAATGGAGTCACTGAGCGATTTAATGGATTATTTGGAAAAATGCTGACCAAGTATGCAAATGGAGTTGTCAGTAGATGGGATGAGTATATAGACCAAGCACTCTTTGCATGCAGAGTCAGAGTACACAACACCACCCAGCAATCACCATTTTACTTAGTTTATGGATGTGAACCAAGGATTCCAGGAGATCTCACACAACCAAAGCTTACAGACACCTTAGAAGATGAACTCAGTCAGCCAAGTAGGCACCAGCAACTGGAACAAAGACGTCAAGAGGCACAGACCAAAGTATCTCAAAGTGCAGAAAAGATGAAGCAGAGATTTGATAAGACTATAGGACCAGAAGCATTGACAGTTGGGAACTTTGTATTGCTAAGAAACAACACTTGGAAGAAGTTTGAGCCACAATGGACAGGACCATTCAAGATCATCAGAGAATGTCCATTTGCAACTTACCAACTGGTGGACAAACAAGGCAATATCCGGGAAGACTTAGTGCATAGGGACAGACTCAAGCGTGCAAGACTTGCTGATAATACTGAACCATCAAGATATTGGTATCACAAGAAAAGAGATTCAGGAGAACCCTCTCAGCTTTAGTAGGTGAGAATGTTATGATCTGCTGCTTGAATGTTTAAGTTAGATCAGTTTTTAGTCAAATCAATTAGTATATGTTTAGGTTATCAGCATATCAGTATTATCTATGAAATCAGTAGCATTAGTCAGCAAATGAATCAGCAGATCCTTATCAGACAGAAATAGATATATTAAGTAGGATCTTATTGGGTGATGATGATGCAATCAGATGAGTCATCAGCCACAACCTACATTAGAAATACAATTAGTCAGCAATTGATCTGGCAAAATGTGTATAAGGAGCTGCTTGAACCTCAATAAAAATCAGTTCAAGTTTTAGTGAATACAATACTAGCTAAACTCCCTATTCCTCTACAACTCTTATACCAAGACTTGTAACAGCCTTACCAAGTTTAGAACAAGTTGCACTACTCAACTTGGTGTATGAATCAGATTGGCCTAGCCTTTTACCAAAGTACTTGGAGGACCAAGCCATTCCTATTGAGGTGGATGAAAAGATCAAGAAGAAAATCCAGGATGTTGCCAGCAAATTTGTAGTACAGGATGAAACACTCAACCCAATTTTTGATGGAAGCCCTATTGCCTATTGCCCTCATGTTGCTTGCCTGAATTTAATAAATAAGCTACTTGATGGATTTGGACATCATGGTATTGAAGGAGTCTATAGCCTTGGGAAAGCCAGAGCATGGTGGCCTAGAATATACCAAGACATTGAGAAGCTAGTGAGAACATGCCCAAATTGCCAAATCAACCAAGGCTAGCCACAGGGAATTGCTGAAATCTTTCCCTTGTAGCCTGTGAGACCATTGAAAGATGGGGAATTGACTTTATTGGAAGACTGCCAACCACCAGGAAATGCAACAGTTGGATTCCATTAGCAATTGACCATGTCACTAAATGGCCAGTGGCTGAAGCAGTACCTGTAGCCAGTGAACAAGAAGTTGCAAGTTTCATCTACCATGAGAACCTTGTCAAGTTTGGATGCCCTGTAGAGATTTTATCCAACAAAGAAGCAAACTCTATGGCAAAACATTGGAAGCTTACTTAGAAATGCAGCACATCAGACCCTTGAAAACCTTAGTGTATTTACCTAGAACTAATGGAGTCACCAAGCAGTTTAATGGACTATTTGGAAAAATGCTGACCAAGTATGCAAATGGAGCTGTTAGTAGATTGGATGAGTATATAGACCCAGTGCTTTTTGCTTATTGAATGGTGCACTTTAAGGGAGTTACTTGATGAGTGTGAGCTTTGGCTTAATATTGGTCTTGGGTATAGGGACTTTTATAGGCCAGTATAGCTTGAAATTAGGTTACAACTGCTGTTGGAAAGGAAATACACTGATTTGTATGCATGAAGTGAGAGCATTATTTGAGTTAGGAAGTAGGAGTGTGAATTGAGGCAATAGCCAGTCAATATACACAAACACAGGAGCTGACTGAGTGTTTGGGATTGGAAAGTGAGAGATAATGTAGTGGGCCAATAGAAAGCCACTTATTTATAGTTGTGCTGAAAAGTTTTGCCAAGTTTCTTGTTGAATATGGGGTGTAATCTTTTTTGACTGTGTTTGCAAAGTGTCCTCAGCACATCAATTCCTCTTGGTCATGGGCTTTGAGTTTTATGATGGCCATTTGACAGGTTCATCACAGCTATATCCTAAGTTCCTCAACTGGCTGAGCTTCCAACTCTTGAAAAACAGCTCCTCTCTTGTTAGTAGTTCTTCTTGACTATTGTGGTATTTACATATATCTAGTTTGACAACTTTCATTAGAGAGAATTACAGCTTCTTTATCTTGCTTCTCTGTCTCTGGCTTGGGTGGACTTTTCTCTTTCACCTTTACATTTACAACTACCAATTGAACCCCAGATTTCACAAAAACTTAGTCAGAATTTTTCATCACAATGAGACATAAGAGGCAGTTGATTGGTCCTCTGACAATTTTCCCACTTTGTCTGTCAGTGGGATCTGCACTTTCTCTACAATGGAGGGACTGGAGGCAGTGGTACAAATTGCTTTTCTCTGCAAGCCCATCTACCTTGCCATAGTGTAGCTCAACTGGCTACACTTCCAACTCTTGATGAAACAGCCGGTTTCTAGTTTATAATTACTCTAGGCTGTGATGGCATGCAGCCTGTTCTGGGCTGACAGAATTAATTGGTGAGAACTGCAGCTCTTTTCTGATGCTTTCCTCTCTCTGGCTTGCATAGACCTTTTTCTCTTTACCTTTACCTTTATCACTACAAAGTCTTTCACTACCACTTTGACTGAGTACTTTTGAAATGGAACTCTGTTTTCTCCTTGAAGAATACTACACTGATGCATACTTTTTTGCCTCCTCATCCCTTGCTGGCACTCTGCCAGCAAAATGATGATTCTTAGCTACTTGCTCAAACTATCAGCCCTGCTTGCAACAGGCTTCTGAGAAAGCGGTGGATTTCACCATGGTCAAGTCCTTTACTACTATTGTGGCCAAGTGCTTCTTGTATTGAGCTACATTTTCTCCTTGATGAATGCTGCACCAATGCATCTGTTTCTGCCCGCCTGTCTCTTACTGGCACTTTTCTGGCTACCTGATGTTTCTTTTCCACTTGTTTGGAGCTTTCAGCCCTAAGTGACAGGCTCTTTTGGAAGCCACTGGTTTTTAGCCATAGCACCCTTGTTCTTCTGCCTTTGATAGTTTCTGCTATTCTTGAGATACCTTCTAAGCACTCCAATGCTGTCCCAAAATCCATTTGCTTGCTTGAATCCAGGATAATGCTTATTAATCAGGTCAAGCACAATCTACTTGGCCTTGTGTTCTTGATGGTCCCATAGTATGCTGGCTTTAAGGTGATGCCATGCCAGACTTCCATTAGCCTCTTTTATATTAGCCTACTCTTCATCATTGCACTCAATGGCTTCACAGATCTTTATGTTGTTTCATTTCTAGGCTTGGGCACAAGCACCATAGTGTCTCCCTCCCATACTGTCATAGGTTTTTCTGTGATCTTTATCTTTGAGAACTGCAGTTGTGCTTCAAAGGCTATACCATGTTCCTCTGCTGTTACATTAGGAAATGGCCCAGTACCTAGATGTGATATTGTACTACTTGATTTCTTCTTTGCAGCACAGATACTGGAATCTCTACCTTGGATGTTGATTGCTCCACATGTGTTATCTGCTCATCCTGTTTTTGGACTATTTCCTGACTCCTCTTGGCCATTGCATCTATCCTATCAGCCACTGCATCTAGTTGCTTTGGTATAAGCTGACAACATACTTGCTAATACTGGTGGCAGTGATGTTATGATGGTCACTTGCTGGTCTTCAACCAAGAGTTCTACATTTGCTACATTCTCATCTGCCTGAGCATCCTGGTCAGCTTGCAGCTCTCCAGAGGATCTAGTTGGCCTACTGACTGGGAGACTGAGGAGTCCTCATTATTACCTTCAGGGGGCACACTGTCTGCATGGTCTTTTTGGATGTATCCCTGCTTGTTGCACTGAGTTTCAAAGCAAGCTGTTGTCCAACTGTTCTTCTGCTGATGGTAACAGTGGGTTTGGTTGGGAATCTGACAACTTTACAATATTTTTGGGCGTGTATATGGAAGTAAGTTAGGCCAAAGGGGAAATAGTGTTACATACATGTGTGTATGTGGTGCCACAACTTTACTTAAAATGCTTACTAGGGTGTGACATTTTTGATTGTATATTCATGTAGGTGCAATGTCTCAGGTATAGGACAGTCTAAAGTTCACATGAGTGTTGACAAAAAGTGATATCATAGTGTTCTGTTGTGAGTGTCAAACTGTTTACCCCATGGAGAAGACTGCTCTGATTCAATGCCATTACAGAAGAGAAAAATGATCATGTGGCTATTGTAACAAGCCACTCAGTCATGAAGCATGCAGATAGCATCAGAAATAGCATTTACAGCTTTTACGCAAGGAGTTTGTGATGGGATTTGAGAGGCTATACTACAAACATAAAGCTGCACATGTAGATCTCTGCCACTACTGTATCCATTCCCTACTCATTCTTGCTTGGTGTGTGGAGAATATTGGGCCTTGCTTCACCTTATGGGAGTTTCCTATGGAGCAGATATGTGGGGAGATAGGAAGATGAGTCAAGTTTCAGGTACTACCATGTTCAAGTCTCAGCAAGAATTTTACCTTTAAGTCCATCATGGATGTGATGAGTTGGCACATGGATGACAGCCAGGAAGAGTTGGAAAATACTGAGGGCAGATATGCACATGGACACATCTATACCTTTAGGATTAAGAAGCTAAGCAGCCCCAATGCATGGGTCATAATTTAAATAATGCAAAGCTGGGTTGGGTGCAACTAGCAACTAATTTTTATTAGGATAACTTTACCAAAGTATGCCAGGCTTCTATTGGTCACAAGCCAGCTTCTACACCATTCAATACAGAATTTATGGGGACTACATTCCAGCAGGGAGAAGGAATATATAGATACAATTCTCAACTTAGTGGTGTCTTAACAAAAGTATTTGCTGGATACAGCATCCTTTGAGATGACAATGTACTAAAGCATCCAAAGTCAAAACAACTGTAAACTTCACCAGCAGGGACTTGATAAGAATGCAGCTGTGGTCAATAGTTACAAAGACAGAAAAGTATCTTTGTCTGAACAAAAATAAACTTGGGTGAAAGTTAGCCAGTTTATGGGATATTACTGATCAAGTAAGACAAATAGGATAAAACTAAAAAAAGGGTAGTAGAAAAATAGGGAAGTAGAAAACATGGGAATGGGCACATCTGACAGTGGGTGTGCACATATGTAGAGGTAAGTATGCAGGAGGTCATAGTTTTTTTACTAGAACTATGTGTGGAATACCCATATTAGTAGTGGGTAAACAAATAAAGGGGGGTGATTCTACAGTGGAATATATGAGTGGTGCAAGGGGTGGCAGAAAAAGAAAATACTACTTGGTCAATTGGTATAATAACATTATACCAAACTAGTTGAAGGCCACCATACTGCCTATATAATGCCAGCAGGGGTGAGCAATGAGGCTGGCAGAGCACTGTCAAGTTGCTTGCCATATAAGGCAATTGGATGTATTGGCCATCTAGGTCCACCCAAATAGATGTAAACACATTAAGACTGTTTGGATGCCATGCATTCTTGTCAAAAGACCACTAAAACACTCTCAAGTTTTGTACTTATTTAGCAGTTAAATTAGCAAAATGCCATTACAATCCTGTCACAAAATTGTGCAAAGGGTCAATAGTTCCAAGTTGTTGGCATTATGACAGACTCATTGCAGGATCATGATGGCTCATCTGTATTGAATCCACCTGTGGGACCAAGTTATTTTTCCATAGGGTTCTTGTATAGTCCTACAATTCCTCCTTGATAAATGCAGCAATAGTACATCTGTGCTTGCCTGCTTGTCCCTCACTGGCACTCTTCTTGCTACTGGATGCTTCTTTACCACTTGTTTTGAGCTTGCAGCCCTGCTTAGGGCAGGCTTCTGAGGAGGCCCCTTGTTTTTATCTGTGGCACCATTGTTCTTCTGCCATTGGTAGTTTCTGCTACTGCTGATGTATTTTCTTAGCTTACAAATGCTGGCCCAATTTCTGTTATGAATAGACACAATGCAGGAGAGTAGAGCTAGGCAAGGCAGGACCAGGAAAGGACTTAGGTATGGATCAACAAGGCTAGGTGGGTTTCCAAGGCAAGGCTGTTTATTCAAGACCTGTGTTTATCAGACTGAGGAATACATAAGGGGGGATAGGACTATATATACTTTTTGGCAATGTGGATGCCAAGAGATATTGGCTAATACTGATGGGGTTGTGGGGTGAGGCACAGTAAGTGTGCCAAGATAGAATATACTAAAGAACAGACTGGAATATCACATGGAGATATGTCAGGGGTCAGCTGATCATGTGACTAGGTCATGTGACCTGTAGTTACCATATATGGCATGAGACTACATAAACTTTAATGGGAAGCTTCCATAGAATGTTACATTGAGTAACATTGACTTGGAGCTTTCAAGAAGTTGCTAGAATGTAGTAGAACTTTCTAGATGGAGCTGGGATTTCTTCACTGACTTGATTTGGCTAGATAATTGGAGACCAAAAATGTCATGTGATCATGACACTATTCTCCTCTTTTGAAGGGCTCTCTTCAAGCTTTTGGCTTTGGCTTGTTGGGGTATGTCTGGTGGAATAGCAAAACTAGATCTTGGCAGTTTTTAAGATTTGCTGCTGCTTCCCAAGTTTGATCATTTGGGCCATAACCCACCCAATCTACCAGATAGTGAAGCTGGTCCACTGGTACTATCTGGCACTATAAGTGCTTTATATAGGTTTTACTTTAGGGCTAATATTTAAATACAGTACCAGATAGTACAATGGGACCAACATAGTGCCATGCATTTTTGTGACATGTTACAGGCCACAGGAGCTAGATTCAGAGTGCCATGGGCATTGAATACCAGGCACATGTCTTCAATCCTTTTGTGCTCTTACACATCATGCATAACATTGATCTCAAAAAAAAGGTCAAAAAATGGATTTTCGCCAGTACAATGGGTAAAACGCAGGGGCTGCTTTGCATGAAGATGCAGAGCTATGTTTCACACTCTGTGGCCAATTATAGACTCACTTGGCCTCACTGGCACACTATGGTATCATTTGGCACTCATGGCTCATTGTGGCATTATCCAATGGAACAAGTCTACAGTCTCTCACACTCTTGCTGCAACTGGTTTTTCTTTTGGCTTTATTATTGGGACTGTTGTTATGCTACAAAGATGGTGAGGTGTTTCTCTGCTGTTATATTGCAAATTGGCTCAATTCATTTGCATACCTTTAAGCTACTGGAACATTACTATGAAGCAAAATTAACAAGTTCTCTATCTTTAAACTGATTGCACTAGACAATTATCTGCACATTCTGTCTCTGGCTTATTTCCTGATTTCTGTGGGCCATTGCATCTATCCTATTAGCTGCTGCACCTAAATGCCTCATCAATGCTTTGATATGAGCTGGCTCTATGCATGCTAGTACTAGTAGTCATGATGTTTTGAAAGTCATTTGCCAGTCTTCTATCAGAGACACTGCATTGGTAATATTCCCATCTGCCTGAGTGGTATGAGCAGCTTACAGATCTGCAGAGATTTTCATTAGCCTACCTGATTGGGGACCTGTGCAGTCAACTTTATTATCCTCAGCGGGTGCACTGTCAACATGACCAATTGTGAATGTAGCCCCATGTGTTGCATTGAATGTCAAAGTAAGCTTTTGTCCAACACTTCTGCTACTGCTGTCTATGGTGAGGGTTGGTTGCAAACCAGAAAACTTTGGTTTGATTCTGATGGCATGCTTATGTCAGAGGAGAAATATTGTTACATATACATGCATATGTGGTGCCATTACTTTATTCATAATGCATACTATGACAGGTCATCACTGAATCTTACATTCATGTAGGTGTAGTGTATCAAACACAAGACTTCTAAAATTCACATGAATATTGACAAAAGAGTGATATAATAGTGTTACATTATTGGGTTTCAAGCTGTTTGCCCCATGGCCACAACTACATTGACTCAACACCATAAGAGAAGAGAAAAAGACCATTTTGCTAATATAATAAGCCTCTCAGCCATGTAGTACACAGACTACATAGGATGTATCAACAGGGTCATGGCATTGTTTGCAACATAAGTCATATCTGAGCATTTATCAGGCCCTACTGTAGCAATATCATCTTGCTGGCCACTTGATACTTCTATAAAAGCACCCAGCCACACTTGTCACCATGTGCAAATTGAGATATGTGAGTTTGTGATGCTTATTGGCTCACCTCAGCCTTCAGGATATGACCAGCAGAGTTATAGCTCTGGAGAAAGCTCACTGTTGCATTATGAGCCTACCTCTCCTCAGTATAGTACATTTTGCTCATCTCAGCTTTCTAAATATGGCCCATACAGTGATAGCTGTGTGGAAGAAGGCCCATTGATGGACTGTGAGCCTATCTCCGGTAATCCATCTACTGGTGAATGATGAGATGCTGTGGCTAGAGAAGTGGTGTATATCTACCAATATCCATGATGGGGCTCTGGGGATTTACTGCCACTTCATAGCAAAATTGTTCCAGGATACAACTAGCCATGTACATGATACAAACAAACATCTGTCATGTAACTGGCAACATATGATCCAGACACTGTCCTGATACCAGCATGTTTCAACAGTTGCATGGCATTCACATCAAAAAATGCTACCATTGCAAGGTGTCAAACTTGCCAGGAATCCACCATTGCAGGAGGAAAACATAGTTCACACTCTGGATATATTTCAGTGATACCTTGTCTGAAGAAGCTCATGCAACCCAACAAATATTGCATAGCTACAAAGTACTGCACTCAGTATCAATCAGTTACAAACATTTCTAATATATATGATGGCAAACATTACAAACAACTAAGAAGCAATGGCTACTTTGATGGTATATATGACTATGCATTTGCCTTGTTACTTGAAGGATTCTTATTGACCAGTATTCTTCCAGCAAATCCTGCAGGCTGCTGATTCTCATCAACCTGAATCTGCTGCCAAACCCATGGTATCAGAGCAGAAATGTGATAGTAATCCCACTGATATCTGAGCCTATATCACCATACAACATGGAGAGCTACCTGCATTGATTGCTGGAAAGTTTTTGCATGCTATCCTGCATCATATTGGTAAATGACCATCATGTCACTCACATATTTTTATCTATATTGGAGATACCCCAGCCTTCAACAGGAAAGCCAGCTTCTCTGGGCACAATGGATGTTTTTACTGTAAAATATAGGAGCTCCTGAGGCCTTACTCCATAACTCACACACATTATTATTGTTCAAATGCCAACACTGACAGTATTATCCTCCCACAGAGAGAATGTACAGAAGTCAACATCCAACTGCAGTAAAGCTAGCAAGCAACAGGTCATTGCCCAAAAAATAGAATTAATCAAAAACCAGAGATACTTGAGTCAGAGTGGATGTGTTGGAGCAAAAGCTTTCTGCTGGGAGAAATGCATTCACTCTTCAACAATATACCTATACCTATGACCAAGTTGTACATATGGCATTTCAAGCAGAATGGACCCTCTGGAATATTAGATAAATATGTAAGCACTTGCAAGACATTACAGAGCATCTGCTGCCAAAAATACTTCTCACAAGTATTAATCAATACTTATATGCACATGCAAGATTTCAAATGCAAGGATTGGATGAACTGGATATGTATTTATCCAAATGACCTTCTGAAGCAGTTTCTACCAACAGTGCATAGGCAGTAATGAGAGTCTTATCAAGAATTATTGGGTACAGTCAGTGAATTGAATATGGATCAGCCATCAGGATCCTATGATAGGACCTTTAAAATACCTACTGCATATGCACAAATCTTGATGCATAGATTTCTGTCAATACTGTATCCATCTTACTTGGTATGTAGCAAATATTGGACCTTGTTTCACCTATTGGTGGTTTCCTATGGAGCAGATGAGTGGGGAGATGGGAAGACAAGTCAAGTTATAAGTACTATTATATCCCAATCTCATCACAAGTACCTCTTTCAGTCTGTCATGAATATAATGAGTTGGCATGTGGAGGACTGCCAGGAAGAGTAGCAAAATACTGAGCACAGATGTGCATGTAGAGACACCTTTACCTTTGGCATAAAAAGCTAAGCAGCTCCAATGTAATGGTAATCAATTAAGTAATGCAAGGTAGGGTTAGATGCAGCAAGCAACTAATGTCTGTTAGGACAGCATTGCCAAAGTATGCCAGGCTTCTCCTGGACACAAGCCAATATCTACACCTTTTAGTACAGAACTCACACAAACAAAAACCACAGTGCTCCTAAAGGGGGGACTAGAATCCAGCAGGAGAAGAAACAGATTGGCTAAGCTCCAAAAAGTATTTTGCAGATATTCAAAAGGTTTTCATGGCAGAAGTGGTGGTAACCTACCACTTGTTTGCAAGATGTATATGTTGCCAGCAATACAAGGTATATGGTAAATTTGCAAGTATACACTGAAAAGCTGTAAAGTTGAGGTGATAGAAATGTATTGATTGTAGCAGGTGTGCATGAATGTAGAGGTTAGTAAGCAGAATGCTGTTGTTGTTTTTTTTTGATTCATACAATATGCGAAATATCCATGGTAGTAGTAGGTAAGCAAATAAAGATGGGTGATGCTACACTTGAATATGTGAGCGGTGCAAGGGGAGGTAGAAAAGTGAAATACCATTTGATAAATTGGTAAAGTAGCATTATGCAGGACCAGCTGTAGAATGCCACACAGATGCAATAATGCCAATGAAGGTCTGCATTAAGGCCATCAAAACACTGTTAAGTTTTTCTCCATATAAGCTAATTGCATCCATTGACTGGTTGGGTCCACCCAAATAAATGTAGACCAAATTAAGATCATCAAAATGCCATGCAAGTCCTGCCACAATACCATTGATACTGTCAGGTTTATTACTTTATTTGGCAGTAAAAACTGCAAAACACTGTCAAAATCCCATCATAACAATTGTGAAAGGGTCAATAGTTTCAATCCACTTGCAATATGACAGCCTCATTGCAAGATCCTGATGGCTGATCCAGATGGAATCCACCAGTGGGTGGCTAGTCATTCTTTAAAGGGTAATTGGCCAATATATCTCTTCTCCCTGCTGGATTCAATTCTGCCTTGGACATGCTCTCTAATTCTTGTTTGTGTTGGCTGCTAACATATCATACTATATATATGTCTAGATATCTCACATTCAATGGGAGTTGTCAGCCAGCATAACTATGACTGTGGATCTGCTCATATTATAGCAGTTACATAGAGTTTTTGATACTTAAAAGGAACTGCTGATATCTTCTTAAAGAACACTTATAAGGATTCAGAGCAGAATCCCTTTGTATGCTCTGATATTTGGAAGTTGGAAGATCCTTTACAGGATACACATTTCTTCATTGCAAATGAGCAGTTTCATGAAATTTAAGAAAGCAACTGACCATAGCACTTTACACCACAGAGGTAGAGTACATGGCAGCCTGTGAGACTACAAAAGAAGCAATGGGGCCAAGAAAGCTCTTTGAAGTTAATGCTCATGCCTAAACCCTCCCCCCTACATTATCTTATGATAATTATTGATGTACACAAGATAAAAATCCAAGTTTCCATACTAGGGCAAAGCACTCAGATATTGGACCACCTTTTTAGATGCTAAGTAAAGTTCTCTCCAATGGTCTATGTATAGTGTCTAGCTAGCATCTTTGCTGCTTAGTTGCAGGTTCTCAATTCTGTGTCAGTTATAACTTTGGGTTTCATTCTAGGTCCTTAAGATTCATCCAATGTGTCTGAAACATATAGTGGGTGTATGCCATTCAGCTATAACATATCTTGGGCTGAAACTCAGAATACTCAAGTTGTTGCTTAGCACATTTAAGAGAAGTGACTGGACATACTTGAAGTTGTGGCCTCTAGACACATAAGCATCCAGAAGTGGTAATGGAGAAATGGAAGCAAATTGAATCCAGGAGCAGGAAGTATCTTATTTCACTCACCTTCTGTTTTAATGACAATGCAATACTGGTACTTTGGAGTAAATCTTGTGAGCTCCATTGTCTACAGATTGCAAGAAGCTGTATGCAAGGTATGGGTCTATTGGAAATGCTCCCAAAATGTGGGAACTGATGGGACTCCTGTTATTAGTAGGATATCCCAGGAATATAAGCCTAGATTTCTAACCAGGTGTTGACTTAGGAAGATATAGATTGTTGCTTGCTAGATAAACTAGTTGCAACTGTTTTACTGTGGTAAAGAAGCACCCTTAAAGCAATGTTTAGAGATATATGGGTCAGTCATATGGTTCAGAAAGCCTTGAAGCCATCACTAGTGTACTGATTCAATAGGCTGATCATGTAAACTAAGTCTGAGGTTGGCTATTCATTTTCTAGTAGTGCATCACATCAAAAAGTAGAGTATACTGATAATACAAATGTTGGATTACTATATATATATGATACCTGACAGGTGCTTATATTCACTCACTAACAATTTCTTTGTAAATAAGGGGTTGGAGGGATCGTTGGTGAGATCGTTGGTGGGCGGATAACTTCTTGATAGCTTGTCACTTGTAATGACCGCATTGGATCTGTGAAATATATGGGCCGAGGTTATCGGGAACAAAGAAGGTGAGGTGTACACGGGCACCTCCAACATTCACATGTTCCAGTGGGCATTTCATGGCTACGCTGGCTATTCAGCGACATGCGATATCCTGACGTTATAGGTTGCATACGGAAGAGCCCCCATTTCCCAATCGGGTGGAAATTACCGGCACCGAGCCGGGGAAGGGACCGCACCCAGAGAGTATATAGAGCGCCTTGGACGGGCACTAACCCGGATGATCATGTGGGAATTCGTCAAGTTTATTAAGCATTCTTTTACCAGCAATTCATGGGACAAATACAACTTGGGCCTTCCTGGCCACACCAATCGGTGGAGATGGATGCACCCCCCTCCCTATCGACCAGTGCGCGCGGTATCCAAAAAATCTGATGGGAATCCGAACGGCCAGCAACTAAGGAAGTGACAATCAAGGAAGCGATTCAACTGAGCAAGGTCCCTAACGAAATGGATCCTCTCCTATCTGCATGAGGGGTCGTTTCTCCGGGCCGCTTTCGTGCAGGCGGCCGAAACTCTTCGTACTCGCAACACCCCCCAGCATTCTGCCTCAGGTGGCGGTGGTGGTCGAGGCGGAGCCCAAGTGTTGACTTGAGTGCACGTCTTTCTTCACCGGGATGTCCATCTCCTTCCCGAAATCGAACACCTCGAACCAGGTGGCGTTCCTCCGCTGCACCGCCGCCACACAACGTCGGTCATCAAATTGGACTTGCCACACGTGCTGCAACCCCACCAGTAGGTCCCGAATGAACTTCCCCGTGCGAACGTCCCACATCTTGAGGGTGGTTTCGGAGCCGGAGATCACCTTCTGGTCATCATGCTGGAAGCATGTGATGGCTCCGGTATGGGTGGAGAGGACGTTACGACACGTGCCCGAATCGGGATCCCAGACGCGCAAGGTTGCGTCGGCCGCAGCGGATACCAGATGGTTAGGAGTCAGACTAAGCAAACCGACCAGCGATGAATGACCTTCAAGAGGAGCAGATTAGCATTCAGAACAACAAGGGGCTCGCGCAGATTCACTCACCTTCCAGCGCGTAGATGCATGTCCCATGCTTAAGACTCCAAATCCGGACGGAGCAATCCATGCTGCCAGAGATGCATCGGTTCCTGTCCTTATCGATCACCACGCTATACACCTTTTGCGTATGCCCCTCCAGCCTCCATTTGCATTCACCCGTCATGACATTCCACACGCGAACCGTACAATCGTAGCTACCACTCACCACTGTGTTTCCATACGCCGCAATGGCTCGAACTGAATGCGCGTGTCCCATTAACGAACGCAGGTAATATGGGTTCGGAACGGTCTGTACCTCATTGGATTCGCTGCTCTCCGGGGGATACCTCGGGTCGTCAGCGGCCGGAAGCTTCCATACCCGCAATGTGGAGTCGCGAGAGCCAGTCACGATGATGGGGTACGGTGGCTCCATGACAGGCTCCCCCTCAGGATCCGGGTTCACGTTGGTAGGTATGAGGATTTGCAGGCATCGTACGGTTGACGAATGGCCGCGAAATGTGTGCGTATTGACCCCTTGTTGGATATCCCAGATTCGGACGGTACGATCGGTGGAGCCGGTCACCAGAGTGTTGCCGTAGTACTGCAACGCCCACACCCCACCGTTATGTGCCTGAAGCTTCTTCCTCAGACTACCGGTCTTCGTATCATAGATGTGGATGTCGAAATCTTCCGTGCCAGACACGATCTTGTCCGAATCGAACTGCAGGCAGGTAACAACGCATTCGCTGTGTCCCTCAAACGAGATACTGGAGCATCGACCACGCATCCAATTCCGCCGAATTATATGATGTCGTCGGTACAGGTACTTGTATGAATGCTTTGCGACCGCCTCAAGGCTATCGCGGGGATCTAGCGGGGCATTGAGCCCAGGAATAGGCACCTGAAGGTCGATCTTGGCCGTCGAACCACCAGGCTCGCTACTCCCGTAGTTAAGCCGCGTGCGTTGCTCGTCTGACTGATCTGCATGTGTCGGTTTCTGCTCGAATGCGTTTAGAACCATCCGATCTTCTTCAATCAATTGGAATCCAGCCAGGTCAAACAAATTCTTCCAGACCTTTGCATCAGAGTCCACCACTTTCCTCCAACGCTTACTAACCCTGGCCGAGCGGCAGGCACTTTGGGCATCCAGATAGCCCACCACCTTCAATCCCAATTCGTACGGGAGTTTCCCCAAGAAATCCACTTTCAGACTGGGCAGTATGGTGGATGCGACGAACTGGAGGGTTCCGGTGTTGGACCTTTTCAGCATCTGGAAAAGCATGGCTTGCTGAAGCTCCGCCGGCAATGAATCGAATCGGTTCAACAATTCAGATAGATTGGGAAACGCCGGGGCTCCAATGCTTTTCTGCTCCTCAGTATCTGACTCTTCTTCCTCTGTTTTGAGAT
Source organism: Basidiobolus meristosporus CBS 931.73 (assembly GCA_002104905.1). NCBI lineage: Eukaryota > Fungi > Basidiobolomycota > Basidiobolomycetes > Basidiobolales > Basidiobolaceae > Basidiobolus > Basidiobolus meristosporus. Next base: position 29,725 of record MCFE01000801.1, read on the forward strand.
CTGCTCCCTCCATATCCATTGTGTTTTCTACATGCACCGGGAACGATGGTGAGCGACAAGGCGAGGGTAAGGAAGCAGACTCTTCCAATACCATCGAGCTATTTTCCGCTGCTCTCTCGTTATCTTGAGGGGGGGAGTTGGAAGGAAGTGAAGAGGTTGCATCCGTACTGGAGATCTGCATGAAACGAGATCGTTTGTATTGTGTTGGAGAAAAGCTTTCAAGTATCACGAGGGGGCTTTCCGTATCGTTAGCGTATCGTTTGAGCTTCGTCTGAGACAGAGAAAAGTTCGATGCTACCTAGAAACATGCCATACATTGGTTGACTGTTGGTACGTTTAGAAGAGGTGTTAGAATATGTACCTTTATGGGCTTGGATTCTGAGGAAAAGCTTTCGCCTACATCTTCCAAACAGCTGATTTTCAAAGCAGTTGGTGTGGGGTAGTTCTTCAGCGGATACTCTACCGAAGTGAACGGCAGATCTACCGGGGTTGGGAAGTGCTTTGTTTTTCTTGGTTTTGTTTCAGTTGTAGTTGTAGTGCTAGTGGTAATGATAGGCTGTAACGTGGAGGAAATCAGGGAGGGCTGTGAATGCAAGTCCACCTGTGAGAGAGAATCGGATGTTTCTTGTGGCTCCGGGGGGAGGCCGGAATCCTGCATGTTCTGAGATGGATATTAAGGACAAGGTAATGGTTGACAGTAACACAATAGACTACTAAGATTTTCTTGATTATTGCTGAAGGAAAGGGGTCCGTCCAAAGTGCCGCTTTTGGACCAAATCAGTCAGTGGATTATCATTGCAAGGACCACTAAAAAACGAACCACCCGCCGGGTCACATGATTGTCCGTCATCGGATATTAATCAAAACACTAACACACATAGATAACCTTGCCTCGCCGCTTTACCGCCTACGCTCCCACTCTACATAATGTGCCATGATCCATCAAGAGATCTTGTCCTGCAATAAGTGATGCATTGAATAATAAGTCCAATATTTCCCAATTTCTCCCGAATCAGCCGAATCAACCGATTTCGTTTCACCCAGGTTTGGGCTCGAAATGGCTGATATGGATCTATTTCTGGAGAATATAAATGAATTGTTGATTAAACTCACTTTCCAATTCACTCAATATAAATTAGTGGCCTGCCTAACCGTGGATAGCTTTATTCATCGCTGTTGGGAAGCCCACTGCCCTTGGCTTAACTATTTCTTCCTCACAAGCGTATATTTACGTGGTATTGATCCCCTCCCTGTTACAAACATTACACCCTGTTATTTCGTATATCTCCTGTATAGTTTTATTCTCCTAATTACACCCAGATGACTCATAAAGGTAATAATAATAATACTGAGATTGGTCCCGATCTAGATGAAGGCTACGACGAACAAAAAGTTGAGATTCCAGAATGGATGGACCACTGGGGAGACGAACAAAAAGCAGGTTAGCATGGTTCTCATCGAAAGTCCGCCTCCCGTACAGGCCTTAAAACTCACCAGCTTCTTTACACAGAGTTTGCTTACCAGCTACTTCTATCAGTCAACCCACAAACCGTCGAGGGAGTCATCTCTCGCCTGAAACCCCTACTGTACAAAGATTTTATCACCCACTTACCGCATGAGCTGGCTCTTCATATACTTAGCTACACAAACATCCCAACCTTAGGAAGGGTATCCTCGGTGTGTAAGAAATGGCACGAAGTGATCGATGATTCCGGATTATGGAGAAAGATGTACTTTGATGAAGGCTGGCAGGTCAAAGAGCTCGAGCTAAACTCGGCGGTTCAGAGCGAGGAGAGGAACGAGACGACTGATCCTCAGCAAGAACTACTAGAGGAGTTGAACAGCGGGATTGAGGAGGAAGACACCGAATCCTTGGTTTCCCCCTCTGAATTCGAATTCTCTTCAACACGTGTCAACGCGATTACGCGTCGCATCCCAGAGCTCTCTTTGCACGACGGGCTTACACAAAACGCATCCCTATCAACCATACAAAACGAGCAACGTCTTAACTTTGTCGGTTCGGCGATGGATACCCCTTTCAACTTGAACACAAGACGTATCCGTCGCTCCACTACGCTGTCCGGCTCCAGTAGAAGCAACCAGAACAGTGCCGCGCCTGTCCCAGTTCGTGACAACCCAGTTCTCATCTATAAAGATCATGTCAAGACGGTGAACTGGAGATATCTGGCCCAACAACGAGCCAGACTGGAATACAATTGGTCGCATGCTGGCTATCAACTCCGACGGTTGCCTGGCCACGCCGAAGGCATCTATTGCATCCAATTCGACTCGAAAAAAATCATCTCTGGCAGCAGAGACCACACGATAAAAGTATGGGATATTCAGAGTGGATACTGTATTTCAACGTACCAGGGACATACTGCATCCGTACTGTGTTTGCAATACGACGAGGAGATCATCGTGTCCGGCTCCAGCGACTCTACAATCATCGTGTGGGACATCAAAACGGGAGAGATCCTCCGCGTATTAACTGGGCACACGGAGCCAGTTCTGAATTTGAGTTTCGACAAAAAGCACATTGTCACATGCTCGAAAGATCGCACCATTCGGATCTGGGACCGTGCCTCGGGGACCCTACTGCGCACACTAACTGGCCATAGGATAGCGGTGAATGCGGTTCAATTTAAGGACGGGATCATCGTCTCTGCCTCAGGAGACCGGACGATAATGATGTGGGATTTGGAGACTGGTGCATGTCTCAAAACGCTCGTCGGGCACACCCGCGGCATCGCTTGTGTGCAGTATGACGGGAAAGTGATCATTTCTGGATCGAAGGATAAAACAATCAAAATATGGGATGCATCTTCTGGTGAATGCATGAAGACGTTAATAGGCCATACAGAGTTGGTCAGAACCTTGCAATTCAATGACACAGTCATTCTTTCTGGCTCCTACGACCGGACCATCAAGCTGTGGGACCGGAAGTCTGGGGAGCTGCTAGGTGACCTCCGAGACGGACATACCTGTAGGGTTTTCAAAGCTCAGTTTGACTCAACCAAAGTTGTGTCGTGTTCGCAAGATCACCATGTGCTCATTTGGGACTTTGCACACAACGTCGATGCTACATACTTGGCGTAAATATTCTTTTCATTTGTATAAAATATTCACTCTCACCTCTCCTTTTGAAATAAACTTTTAGATTTTATTTTGCCATTGATTCTAATCTTACTCTACGTACACCTTTCGCATAAATATATTAATCCTGTTACAACGTATACCCTTTGCCCTTTCCGGAGTCAGGTCCATAGTCTTCCCCTTGCTTTGGCTGCTGATACCCTGCTGGGTGTGGCTCAACATACTCATCGTGCACAGGGGGTTGGTAGTCAGGCCCAACGTCCGGCTGCCCTGAGCCTGGTTGCGAGGGTGTGTAGTCATCGCCATGCTTGCCACCCTGCTCGTACTTCTGGGAATGGCCCTTATCTCCCGAGTACTCGTCAGGATGCTTGGAGTCTGGCTTGCCAGATGGGGCGTAGTCATCGTGGGCTGCGCCATTGCCAGACCCGTTCTTGTCAGAGGAATAATCGGGCTGCTGGTAGTCCTGTGGTGTGCTAGGGCGACTTCCCTGATATGTGGCTGGCTTGGTCGCTGGTTGGTAGTCATCCTTCAGTGGCTGAGCCTCAGGGTAGTCGTCACTCTTTGGCTGATAGTCATCATCCTTTGGGTGGAGGTTTGCATAGTCATCGTTCTTGGGAAGGCCCTCTGGATAGTCATCACCTAGTTTTGCTTGTTGATACGCAGCTGGTTTGGGGTCCACATAGTCGTTTAGTGGTTGATAGTCATCACCCTTGGGATGGCCTCCGGGTAGTCTTCATTCTTTTGAGGGACTTCTGCATAGTCGTCTTTCTTGGGAAGGGATTCGGAGTAATCGTCATTCTTAGGGCTGGCTTCGGCATAGTCATCGTTTTTGGGTTGACCCTCGTTGTAGTCGTCTTTCTTTGGACCACCTTCTTGACCAGGAAGTTTGTTGGTGTACGGGTCGGATGGTGGCGAGTCGTATGGCTTAGGGCCTTGAAGTGGGTTGTAAGGAGGGTCTTGGTAGGAAATGCCACCTGGATCTTTAGGGATATACATGATGCTTGCAGAGCATGATGCTACAAGGAGAAGAGATTTCAATACAATAGACTTCATATTTGATGATGAGTTGCCCGTCTTCGGCCCTAGTATTTATACAGTGAAGTTACTGCACCCCGCCCCAGTCCTCATCGAAAAATCCTCCGTAGCTGAGTGCTTATTATGCTGCAGGGACATCACTGCTATAGCCAGTTCTACTGAACTTGCCATCGCTGCCTCAATAGAATCAGGTTAAATGAGTTTTTGCTACAAACAACAGTCTCATTTAATTGACAATCGGAAGATTTCCCCACATACGCTCGATCAAAATAATGCAATTCTCGTAAGCTTATATTCGACTGTAGGGGATAGTAGTTGGTAGGAGATGGGATCTCAGTGAGCATTGATGGTGGTGGCGTGGATCCAGGTTCAATTTGCTTAATAGTTTAAGCGGAAGTAGCTAGTTTCCACCGGGGTTTTGGAGGGGTGCATGCTGGAACTAGATAAGTTCAAGGAGTCCTCTTCTTCGTGCTTCTATAAATATTCGCGGCATTTTCTCCAGAATGAACCAAACTACTGATCTTGACAGTTGAAGCCTAGAAAATGAAAGCCATCACTTTAGGTGCCCTTTTATTAATCGCATCTTGCTCTGCAAGTATTATGTACATTCCAAAAGATCCTGCTTACAATCACCGCCAACCATATAAGGCACTGGTTGACAAATCACGCACTCCTGATTATTCCAGAACTCCAGACTCCGAAAAGAATTATCCGGAAGCACATCCCAAACAAAATGATTACCCTGAGAACGACTCCAAGGTACATCCAAAAGACGACGATTACCC